>JANIJH010000005.1:8836918-8863045 GCA_024520975.1 Erythroxylum areolatum | reverse complement strand
ATATTTAATAAGGGTATATCTATAATTTTATTAATTTTCTTAATAAACGTGTATTTTTTTAAAACGACTTTTATTATAAAACGGAGGGAGTACTCTTTAGTTAGTTAAATCCATTCGACCGCCATGTTTTGATCATTTAACAGATTGGATTATGCAGAAAATAAATGCTGCATGGCGATCAGCTGTTGCAATTAAAGCTTCTTCCTCCTGTCAACAATGGCACGTAAAACAAGACACACACACCAATTACCCCTTCACTTTCTTGCACCAGGTAAGGTAAGGCGAAGTTGCCTCCAAGAGCAGCAATTAACTCTCTCCATTTCTATTGAAACTCGTAAACATTAGCTGGCCTCTCTCTGTTTAATGCTTATCTCTAGCCTTCTATTTTTTAAAGTTTGCCATAATCGATGGAACAAAGGCAGCTATCGAAGGAACCAAACATGGAAGTGAACATGGTGATCACTGTTCTTTTAGCTCTGCTTGTTATCACCACTACACTCACAGAAGCTACGCAGCCTCACTATAACCAACACAAACGCATAATATTCCGAGAAGAAAGAAGAAGCAGAAACAGTAGCGGTAACAGAGGCAGTAGAAGAAGCAGAGGTGTTGGTGGTAGGAATAGAGGAAGAGGAGGATCGCCGTCCTCGTCCTCCAACTGTGACCCTTTATTTAGTTTCCTCTTTGGAACATGTGGCCAATGGCCTTTTCCTACTACACCTTCTCCGGACAACCCCTTTCAGCCCTCACCCAGACCCTCTCCTCGCCAGAGACCCCCACCACTGCCACCGTCTTCTCCTCCTCCACTTGTCTCATCTCCACCTCCAATCATCGTGCCATCTCCTCCACCTCTTATTTTTCCATCGCCACCACCTTTAGCTGCCTCGCCACCTCCATCATCATCCTCTCCTTCCCCGCCATCACCGTCTCCATCTCCATCTCCGCCACCACCACCCTCTCCATCTCCTCCACCACCACCCTCTCCATCCCCGCCTCCGCCTCCCTCTCCATCCCCGCCGCCACCTCCTCCATTGGTTCCTTCCCCTCCACCGCCTTCATCACCTTCTCTTCCACCTCCTGACCTGCCAATTATATTCCCATCACCACCACTAGTGCCTTCACCACCACCGCCTGAATTAACATCATCACCAATCATTCCATGGCTAACACCTCCTGATGCATTCACACAGTCACCACCTTATCCTGTTCCAGTGTTTTCCCCACCAGTTGATGAATTTACACCAGCACCTACGTTTTTTGATCCTCCACCTGATGATCAGTCCGCTACACCAATACCATTTTTCGATCCACCACCTGATGATCAGTCCGCCACACCGATACCATTTTTCCCTCCATCATCACCACCACCACCAGAGCAAGTTTTGCCGCCATTTCTACAGATTGGACAGCCACCTCCGGGGCAAGATTTGCCACCGGCTGAGGGATTTCCATCGATACCCTTTGTCCCAATACTGTCTCCAACACCTGACCCTCCACAATTGCCACCACAAGAGCCGTTTATATTTACAACACCTGCAGGGTCAATCCCTGCAGTACCTGACGTTTTTCTTGCGCCTCCTCTGGTGCCGGAGCCGCCAGAAAATCCGCAAGAGCTGCTGCCATTTTCATTTGCTCCACCTACATCAGATGTGTTCAATGAGCCTGTGACACCACCGAGTATAGAATTGCCGCCACTTTAGCTTCTACTACAACTGTATCTGACCGTGCTTATGATCGAGTCCTTTAATCCTTAAAATTAGATATATATCATAATCTGTCGACAAATAAGCAGAAGACAGGTTGGTTTGCCTCGGGTATCAGATATGCTTTTGTCTTTTCTTAAATTAGGTTGTTGAGTACGTTTGGTTTGTGAGCATGTTTTGGTCAGTCAACTGTTGAACAATGCCTGCTGTATATTCCTCCTATAATTTTCTTCGTGAACAGTACAATTGCGTGTGTTATTTGGTTCATTTCAAAATTTATATTTTAAAATAAACACACGAAGGAAGAGACCAACAATGCTACATTTCAAAAAAAGGAGTACAATTTAGCGTACCAGTGAGTGAGTGAGTGTTTAAAAGGTATGCCGTGGGCTGAGATTTGCCTGCCGAGTGATTTTTCTGTTCTCTGGTTCTGTTATCCGACGAACCCCAGAAGGGAAAGTGTTGTCCCCCGAAAGACGCTAATTTCAAATAAAGCCGTTACGATGTGGACACCCATCAAAAACTTCCCAAAGCCAAAAATTTCCATTCATTCCTCCTTCTTTTGAACACTAACGTTCCACAGATTCCTTCACTTGCTCTGGCCATTCAAACACCAAATGGAGCAAGGTAACAACAACAAGCAGCCTGCGCACTTACCAGAAGAATGCTGGGAACTGATCTTCAAATCCCTAGACCACCATCGCCACTTAGAACCCCTCTCTTTAGTCTCCACTCGATTCCTCTCCATCACCAATCTTCTCCGCCGCACTCTCACCGTCTCCTCTCTCTCGGCCCCCTTTCTTCACCGTATAATACCCAGATTCCCTAATCTCACCCACATCAAAGTGTGCGACTTTTACGGAGACCTTGATTCTGTTCTCGACCTAATCTCTCTATCTGGATTAGATATTGAATCCCTCGATATTTCCGGCCAATCCCACTTCCCTTTGGTCGGTCTGCGAAGGTTGGGATCGAAAGTGAGGAATTTGAAGAGGCTTAACTGTTCAAAGATGGGCTCTTTACGAGATAGTGATCTTTCGGAAATTGGGTCTTTGTTTCCGATGCTTGAGGAGCTTGATATCGGTTTTCCGATGTATAATTCGCGTTTTAACCCAACTGGATCTTTGAGTTTCGAGCGATTTGCTGGAGTTGTGACCGATGAGGGGATGCTTGATTTGTCATCGAAGATCAAGAAGTTGCGTAAGATTGATGTCTCTGGTAATCATTTTATTACAGATAGGTCGCTGCTTGCGTTGTCATTGAATTGTGGGTTACTTAGTGAAGTAGTGATACGTGACTGTGATTTTATATCTCAGAATGGGATTGGTATGGCTATGCGAAGTATTTCTGGGTTGAGTTCAATTTCGTTGGATGGAATTGGAATCCCTTCTATTGATTCGTGTTTTGAAGCATCGTTTGCTTATGCAAGATGTTTGAGTGAGCTTGATCTCTCAAATTCGATTATCTCTGATGAATTACTTGGTTTAGTAGCAGAATCCTGTCTTCCACTCTACAAGTTGACTATCTCCCATTGTTATGATTTCTCGTTTGCTGGAGTCTCTTGTTTGCTGCACAAGTATCAGTCACTTGGATACTTGGATCTTGAAGGGGCTAATTTCCTTACAGACGAGTCCATTATTGAGCTATCCAATTATCTTTGTAACTTAAGCTTTATAAACCTCAGCTTGTGCTCTAGACTAACAAGCTCAACCTTCTTTACACTTATGGGAAACTGTCATTCATTGGAAGATCTCAGATTGGAGAGGACTAATCTTGGTGTTGAGCATACAGTGAAATATTCGACCAATCGTCGAGTTAAGTCTCTAAGCTTGACAGGGAATAATAACTTGAGTGATGAATGCATAAAAGATATTGCCTTGTCTTGCCCTGGATTAGAAGTGCTAAAGATTAGTTATTGTCCTTCTATCACAGAAGAAGGGATCAAAGAAGTTATGAGAAATTGCAGGGAAATCATTCATTTGGAGATGAACAGATGTATAGGGATAAAGAATACTGATTTAAACTTTGAGCTTCCTAAATTGGAGATATTGCAAGCACAGGGAACAGGAATGGACGATGAAGCATTGGTAGCGATTTCAAAAAAATGCCCTAGATTGTTGCAGCTAGACCTGGAAGGTTGCCTGAATGTGACAGCAAAAGGGGTGACCCAATTGGTGCAAAATTGTAGGAGATTAAGGGAGATAAGTTTGAAATGGTGTGATAATGTGAAAGTTGATATTATATATGTCTTGGTGTCTTCAAGGCTATCACTGAGAAAAATAATCCCGCCGTGTGGATTTTCTCCATCTCATAACCAAGTAATATTCTTCTTGCGACATGGATGTTTACTTTACCAAGGGTAGCTTCTGGAGCACTTCGGAATCTATTTGGCCAAACTGTAAAGAGTTACTATTTTCTTGGATTAAATTTTTTATGAAGTTCAATTGTACTATCTTGAATTGATACTATCCTGAAGCTTTTTCCTTTTGGTTTCAATTTCATTTTTCACGAGTTTGTTTGATCAAGTGCACATAAGCTTTATGGTGTCCACATCGGCCTCAAACATTTTCCTTTAATTTTTATCTTTTCTTGCACATTTTGCAGACTAGGCTGATTGAAATATGTGCAGGAAGGGCTTACAACTTTTTGGGTTTTCCACTGTAACATGTCCATTTTCTTCATTGATCAATTTCCGTTTGGTGACAACCTCTATACTTCAGCTAGGGTAATGTCTGCACAGGCCGCAAGTGTTGACGTAGTCATTAAATATCTAAGCAGCCTTATGAGTTTTCCTGTAGAAACCCATGGTTATGTCAGCTTTTCAATAGATTTCTGTCTATTATCTTGACAATAAACTCCTGCATTTATCATACTTTATGCCACGGCTTTTGGTGGCTGGAGTTTTATCCAAGTGATTAAGCTGGTTCTGGAGAACATATTCTTTCAGAATCATGAAATCCCTGATACTTTTCAGCCAAGCCGACTGCTGTGGAAGCAGGGGTAAGCACATATCTCCCTTTTCCTTGTTTTCCAGCTTGTTACTTGTTGGCATTAATCGTAAGATCATCGTCATAAATTGGATACCAGTTATGCCCGCAGTAGCAATATCGATCATCTTCGTCAGCATTGTTCTCGTGCTTAATCTTTAAAAGTTCACATCAGCGTGGACTCATTCATCTCATGTTATAATGCAAGTAACCGATTGTAATCTGGTTTTGGTTATATGACAACAAGGTGTAGTCAACTGTTTATCTTGGATTCTTTGCTCTCTTGTCTGATGGAACTGAATCTCCATTCATTTCAGAAGCCTTTTCTCTATCCGAACGTCACCAGAGTTGCTGATACAAAGCTGAAGCACTTAGATATCTCAGTTATAAAAAGGTGGTGTACTACGCAGTACATTGTTCAGTTATCAGAATGGACTCTACATCATTTCTAAAGGAGAAAACCACGATAATACGTCCTGTCATGACTGTTTCCAGTAAAATTGTGGTTGCACATACGTGTTTGACTCAAAAGAAGAAATTGTTAATGCTTGGCAGTCGTTGATTGACTTCCATCAACTGAATTCGAATAAAAGACGAGGACTTAAAACATTAAATAGGCCCAACTGCTCACTAGATTGATCTTTGACTGGAGGAGAGGCTATGGACAGAAATTGTGCAGGAGATACCGTTCCAAGAAGACTTCTGACTAACGCAGTCCATTCTTCATTTTCATTTTTAACCACTTGCACCGGCGTCTTGAGTTGGTTGGTACGATCTTGTGGACTTCCAATTTCTTGACTAACCCGGACCAAAAAATTCAAACTAGAGCTAAAGCACCATAAAAGAATTAAGTATTTGAATTAAAATAACTGTATTTGATTCTAAATTTAATTAAAATATAATCGGTTAAATTAAAGTTAATTTGATTCATTTAACATTAAATTAAATTTTGTAATCATTGCGAACTTATTATTTAATTATGATATATTAATTTGTTAAATGAGATTATTTATTTAAAAATATTATATTAGACTTATTAAATTCTAAAGATAACATGGTCCCCAGTTCCTGATATTCAGCTTCAGCCTCGGCACTTCCATCTTAGTCAAACTTAACGTGCATTGAATAGCTGCCAAAATAAAAAAGACTTTTAGTGCAGATTCCTTGCCCTCTCTAGAAGCCTGCCTTTACGACGTAACCTGACATCAGTATCTGCTTCATTTTCAAATTCTGTACCGGTACGAGTTCACAAGCGCTTAAGTTGGCCTCTTTTCTCCTCCATGTGTCTACCCAAGTCCTCCTCTGCTTCTTATGGATATTTGTTTTGATCACGAAATTTCAGGGAAAAAAACAGAGCCCCCTTTTGACCAATTCGGATGGAACAAAGATTACTTGTTCTATTTTGATTCCCAGCTAACGAAGATAATTCAGGGAAAAAGAAGAAAAGATTAGAGGGAAAGAGTAATTACAATTTTCATTTTTATTTGGAAGCCGACTATTCAATTAGTCAAGATCACAATCCGCCTTGTCGGAGACAGGGACAGGGACGATGACTTTAATTTTTTTTTATATTTACGATGGCTAATAAACAAATAGCGAATATTACCAGATCCAAGCGCAACTTTGACATTTGAGGCCAAGAAAGATTGGCTTATTCTGTGTAAAGAACCCAAAACGGAATGTGATGGGGTCTGACGATCGACTGCGACTGGGTTGGCAATTAGTTGTGAATAAAACGGAACAGGGAGGAAGAGTGTTCATATTCATCCCAATAATTGACATTTATTAAATCAGTAAATAATTGCAAAGAGTGCGTATTAAAAAATTATTTAATATTTGTGATAAAAATAAAGCTGATTGGATCGATTCAATAATAAAAAAATTTGAATTAGTTAACTTTTTGGGTCAATTTTTTGTTGGAATCCAACCATGATCAAATCACGACCGTAATGAAAAACACAAATTTTTTCGAATTCTGTGTGAATCTCACTAATTGATTAAATTTGAATAAAACATAAATCGATTTAGAAATCGTACCTTGTTCGCTTTCCTTTGAAAAATCTGGAAAACTTTTCTTTGATTGATCAACCATAAACTGTCCAATTGTCCAGCCTCTAATGGTATCCACAGAGCAATTCTCAAACTGCTTTTAGAGGAAGAAGACAAAAAGTGCTAGTTTCTAAAAAACTCTTCCTTTTAAATAGAAAAATCATGACAGTCTTTTATTAAAATTAAATCTCGTTAATTATAATTAAAATCTAATTTTAATTCTAATTAATTTAATTTTAATAAAATCAAATATCTCATATTTGATTCCTAAAGTGTCTCAAACTTTATAATTAAATCTAAGTTAATTAAATTGATTTTTCTTTTATAAATTGTTCTTTGATGTGTGACCCATTAGATTCCTAATAAATTGACAATGATTATAAATTATAATTTTAATTCACAATTAGAATTAAAATTAGAATTAGATATATTAGACTCCTTTTAATTTATCTTTAATTCTCCAATTAAATAATTCATAATCATAAATCACGATTAACATCTAGGAACATGTCATGATTACCCAAATATCATGAATGTCAAAGTGATTGACTTAATCTGTCTATGCATGGCTATAATGTATAATTTAATCATTTCGTCATTCAATATTCTAATTTAACAGAGTATGGATACAGTGTTTACTCTTATCATTCAATAATATTCGTTCTTGCTAATTAGTAATTGATTTATAATTGAAATTTGAAAACTCGTTTTCAAATATCAATTCACTCTGGCCAGAGAATTCCATAAATCATTACTAATCAAGAACAACATAATATTCTCTCTGCTTTCTTTAGAGTGACGAATCCTATATTGACTTACTCAACTATCTACATATGGTTCATACTGTATCCAATTACTATCGATTGAATAATCCTAGGATGATTCATAAGTAGCATCAAACACAGTAATTCTCATACTAAATACCTTGGTAATCTCAAGTCTGAGGATCAACTATACAACTATCGTTTTGAGATAATCCATAGACATATAAGTAATATTCCATTCGGAATTCTCATAATCGAGTAAGTTGAGTGACTTATTATCTAATAATCACCCACACATTAGTTTAAGTATCTCTATACTTTAATTTATGAGATCGATTATTTTCTTCATAAAAAAGAAATATAATGTATACTAGTTTTACCGTTTCAACAATATCTAGTCTTACTGAAACTACAACTAAGAATATTTAGGGATAACACTTAAGTGTAAATTAAATATCATAATTATAATCTCATCATAATTTCAATTACACAGTAATATTTCAAGGATTTTATCTTTAGTATTAAAACATAAAATATTAATTAAATTAATACATAAAGATAAATACAGCCTTTTCATTAATTCAAAACAATGTCATACATTAATTTACACCCAATTGATTGGTTGCAATGGCATAAACTAACAATCTCCTACTTGCACTAAAGCCAATCTCCTATGAATCTAATACCATATCCATCCATATGACGATCATGTCTCTTTGGAGACAATGACTTAGTAAGATGATCTGCGAGATTCTCTTTAGTGAAAACTTACTCTAATGTTATGTCTTTCCGCTCCACTATTTTCCTGATCAAGTGAAACTTTCTGAGTACATATTTGGATCGTTGATAAGACTTGGGTTCCTTTGCTTGCGCAATAGCACCGTTGTTGTCATAATACAATACTATAAGCTCAACAGTGCTAGGAACCACTCCAAGTTCAATGATGAACTTCTTGATCCAAACTGCTTCCTCTGTCGCTTCTAACGCTGAAATGTGCTTTGTTTCCGCCATTGAACCTGTGATGGTTGGTTATTTGGAACTCTTCCAACTAACCGCACCACCATAAAGAGTAAAAATATATCATGACTATGATCTACGATCATCTTGATCAGATTGGAAACTGGCATCTAAATGACCTTGAACTCTCAGCTCAACTCCTCTATAGACCAAAAAAACTTCTTTAGTCCTTCTAAAGTACTTCAAGATGTTTCACAGCCATCCAGTGACCCTCATCGGGATTAGCTTGATATTTGCTTGTTATGCTCAAAGCATAAGCAACATCTGGTATAGTATATAACATCACATACATGATTGATCTAATTACCGATGCATATGAAATACAATATATTTTATCTCTTTCCATGTATGTCTATGGACACATACTCTGTGAGAGAGAAATCTCATGCGATATGGGTAAGAATCCCCTCTTGGAATTCTCCATGTTAAACCTCTCTAGCATTTTATCTATGTATGTGGATTGCGATAATCCAAGCAACTTTTTTGATCTATCTCGATAGATCTTTATACCTAGTATATAGGCTGCTTCTTCCATATCCTTCATGGAAAAATTCTTAGATAACCATATTTTAACAAATTGGAGCATTGAAATATCATTTGCAATAAGCAATATGTCATCCACATAAAGCATTAAGAAACGACTGCTCTCCCACTTACCTTCTTGTAAACATAAGTTTCATCCACATTTTTTCATAAAATTAAACTCTTTGATTGTTTCATCAAAACGGATGTTCCAACTCCACAAATCTTGCTTAAGTCCATAAATGGACCTTTGTAACTTGCATAATTGATTAGGAAATTCTTTGAATTCAAAATCTTCAGGTTATGTCATATACACATCCTCTTGCAAATTCCCATAGAGAAATGTTGTTTTGACATCTATTTGCCAAATTTCATAATCATGGTATTCAGCTATAACCAATAAAATCCTTATGAATTTAGGCATTACTACTGAAGAAAAAGTTTCATCAAAATCAACTCCTTATTTTTGTCTATAACCTTTCACTATCAACCTTGCTTTGTACATATGTACATTTCCATCTATGTCAGTTTTTCTCTTAAAATTTTATTTGCACCTAATAGGTACTATACCTTTAGGTACATCCACCAATGTCCATACTTGGTTAGCATACATGGATTCCATTTTAGATTTCACGGCTTCTTGCCATTTTAGAGGATCAATGTCTGACATTGCTCCTTTAAAAGTAGTTGAATCATCATCTATAAGTGATATGTTATCCTTTCCATGCTCAATATATGTATCTAATATAGTGGGAGGATGACGCATCCTACTAGTTTGTCGCCGACTATGTGTCTCTTAAACTATTAATTGTACATCATATGTATCAACTTGAGGTTCTTGTTCCATATCGATGTGAATTTGTGGTTCTTGAACTTCTCTAAGTTCAACCTTACTCCCACTACTTTCTTTGACAATAAATTCTCTTTCTAAGAATGTAGCATATCTTGAAACAAACACCTTTTGCTCAATAGGATGATAAAATTGATAGCCGAAACTTTCTTTCGATACCCCACAAATTTGCATTTATTCGATTTAGCTTAAAGCTTATCAGATATATCATGCTTCACATAAGAATCACATCCCCAAATCTTTAAGTGTGATAATCTAGGTCTTCTATTAGTCCATATCCTATATGGTGTCTTATCAACCGATTTAAATGGAACTCTATTTAGAAGATATATTACGGTTTCAATTACGTATCACCAAAGGGATATAGGAAGGACTGCATGACTCATCATGGAACATCCTATATCTAATAGTGTATGATTTCTCCTCTTAGAAACTCCATTATGTTGTGGAGCTGTAGTAGGAGACCATTGTGAGAGAATCTCATTCTCTTTTAAGTAACCAAGAAACTCATGATCTAAGTATTCACCACCTCGATTTGATCTAAGTGTTTAAATACTTTTTCTAGTTTGTTTCTCTACCTCTAGTCTAAATTCTTTGAACTTTTCAATTGATCCAAACTTTTGTTTCGTCAAGTGCATATAATCATATCTAGAATGGTCATCTGTGAACGTAATGAAATATAAGTATCCACATCTAGCATTTGTAGACATAGGTCCAGATACATCTAAATGTATTAATTCTAATAACTCACTAGCACGTTGTCCCTTTCCCTTAAAGGGTAGTTTGGTCATCTTTCCTAATAAACAAGATTTACAAACTTCATATGATTCATAATTAAAAGGATTCAAATATCCTTCTTTACGCAATTTTGTGATTCTAGTTTCATTGATATGACCTAACCTACAATGCCATAAATAAGACAGAGTTTGGCTACTTAATTTACTTTTCTTACTATTTATATTAAGAATTAGCCTTTCTAGATCTAACTCATATAAACCATTTGTAAGCAATCCAGATATATAATAAACATAATCTTTATAAAGAGAACAACTGTTATTGTTAATTATAAAGACAAATCCATTCAAATCCAAATAAGAAATAGAAATGATGTTTCTTATAATAACATGAACATAATAACAATTATCAAGTTCTAATATAAGGCTAGAAGGCAAAACTAAACTACAAATCTCTACAGCTAATGTGACACCTTTTACTCTATTACCAACTCGCAGGTCCACTTCGCCTTTCTGTAATGATCTACTCCTTATTAACATCTGCATGTAATTATACAAGTGAGAACCACATCCAGTATCTAATACCCAGAAATATGGAATAGAAGTAGAAAGATTGATCTCAATTAAAACATACCTAAAGAGACATCTTTCTTAAGCCTTTTATCTTTCAGGCTAGCAAGATAAGATAGGCCATTCCTCTTCCAATGTTCGTTGACTCCGTAATGAAAACATATACCCTTATCATTTCTTTTCTTCTTGGCACCTCCTTTGACTTTTACTACATTAGTAGAAGCCTTTTGTTTCTTGTTATTATTTTTCTTAAAGCCCTTTTTCTTGCTTTTAGAATAACTAACAACAAGTGCAGAACTAGGTTCCTTCTTAAGGCACCCTTCCGCATTTTTAAGCATGTTCAACAATTCAGACAATGTCATATCCTGATTCATGTTGAAGTTCATGACAAAAGCTCGAATTGAGAAACTGCAGCACCAGTTCAACGCTTAACTCGTGGTCTGTGACAAAACCTAATTGGGCTAATTTTTCAATATACCCAATCATCTTCAGCACGTAAGCATTGACTGAAGATCCTTTTGTCATCTTGCATTGAAATAGTGCCTTGAGGATTTGATATCTCTTCACCCTACTTTGTGCACCAAATAACTCTTTAAGATGCAGTATCATAGTAAGTGTATCAATGTTTTCATGGTGCCTCTGAAGTTTAGGAGACATGCAAGCTAACATCACACATGTAGCTTGTTCAATGTCATCAATATAACGCTGATATTTCTCCCAATCTTCATCAATAGCATTTGAACAAGGTTTAGATGGAGCAGGAGTATCAAGAACATACAATTTCTTCTCTTGCCTAAGAACTATTCTTAAGTTTCGTAGCCAGTCCAAAAAGTTGGGTCTAATCAGCTTGTCAGCATCCAAGATGCTCCTCAATGTCAGGTCGGTACTCATTTTCAAATTCAATAACCGGAAAAACATAAAAGGAGCCTATATAAGTTTATATCCAAAAATCAAATAACATAAGGACTTTAAAATTATTTGATTACTCCCACTATTTTATACAAAATAATAGCCCTCACTATTATGTCAAAAAATTATCAAATAATTCTAAGTGGGCTAGGATCTTATTTAAAATTAATTGATATTAAGTTTGTTCAACAAACCAACTAAAAAAAATTAGGTAGAAATCAATTTTTAAATCACATATCATATGACTCCTAGTACTGTTAGGTGATAACTTTTGTCAAAATACATCAAATATATTATTTCTAACCCTGTCTCTAAATTTATAGGATCATGAGTTTACTTATCAAAATCATACAATTTTAGTTAAGTAGAACCCATTAATTTAAGATAAAACATATTCAGGTTACTCAATAAGCCAAACAATAAACATAATTATGGTTTTATTCTGAAATAATGAAAGACAACTATCACGTTTATAATGTGTAATTAATATTTTATTGAGAGATTTAAAATTTCAAAATTTTTTTGTCTCATCAAAATAATATAATCTCATTATATTTCTAATTTCAACATAATCCAATTATGAAAGAAATTATTTAAAAACTTTTTCTTGATTCTAATTATTGATTTGATAATAAATTTAATTTAATAATTTAACTCTTGAAAAATTAAATTAAATTCCAAATCCTTTCCTAATAAATAATCATTTGAAAATAATTTTCAAAATTAGTAAAACATTTTTCAAGTTTATTAGGAGTTGAAATTAATTAAATCACCATTTAGGGTTTTAACAAATACTTTAAACACATAAAAGAGGTTGGGAGGGTGTTATTGCACGCGCCAGATGAGGACACATATGGAGCTTGCATAATAGATGCAAATCGTAGGTGTTTAGATTCAGCAAAATGGGTGCCGTAAAAATTAGGGATTTCAACTATGTAGGGTTCAGAAACCCTAAACAAAAAGAAAAACGCAAGATTCCCAAAATAGTCAGCATATATGCTTAGAGAATAAAAATCCAGATATAAATGGAGGCAATTGTGGATAATCAATTAACAAAGGGATCAAAAATCTCATATGTTAGTTTCGGCAAAACTCAAAATCCATAAGCAGTAGTTGCGGAACAAAGTTCCTGAACAAACAAAACCAAAACAGTCATGAATAAGCTTCGAAAAAGACAAAACCCAAAGCAAAATAAATTAAATCAACAATAATCAAGCCTCTAATTCAAGATTAACAATTAAATGAGGCTCCTATACCACAATTGGAATCCAACCATGATCGAATCATTAGTGCAGCGAAAAATAAAATTTTTTATGGATTCGAAGCGGATCCCGATAATTGATTAAACTTGAATAAAATACAAATCGATTTAGAAATCATACCTTGTTCGCTTTCCTTTGAAAAATCTGTGAAACTTTTCTCTGATTGATCAATCACGAGCTGTCCAATTGTCCATTCTCTGATGGTATCCACAGAGCAATTCCCAAACTGTTTTGAGAGAAAAAGACAAAAAGTGTTAGCTTCTAAAAAGCTTTTTCCTTTAAATAAAAAAATCATGACAGTCTTTTACTAAAATTAAATCTCTTTAATTATAATTAAAATCAAATTCTAATTCTAGTTAATTTAATTTTAATAAAATCAAATATCACATATTTGATTCCCAAAGTTTCTCAATCTTTATAATTAAGTCCAACTTAATTAAATTGATTTTTCTTTCATAAATTATTTTTTGATGTGTGAACCATAAGGTTCCTAATAAATTGACAATGATTATAAATTATAATTCTAATTCACAATTAGAATTAGATAAATTAAAATTCTTCAATTAAATAATTCATAATTATAAATCATGATTGACATCTAGCAACATGTCATGATTACCTAAATATCAGGAATGTCAAAGTGATTAACTTAACCTATATATGCATAGTTATAATGTATAATTTAATCCTTTTGTCATTCAATATTTTAATTGAATAGATTATGGATACAGTGTCTACTCTTATCATCAAATTATGTTCGTTCTTGTTAATTAGTAATTGATTTATAATTGCAATTTGAAAACTCATTTTTAAATATCAATTCACTCTAGCTAGAGAATTTCATAAAGCATTACTAATAAAAAACAACAGAATATTCTCTCCACTTTAGAGTGACGAATCCTATGTTGACTTACTCAACTATCTACATATGGTTCATACTGTATCTAATTACTACTGACTGAATTATCCTATGATGATTCATAAGTAGCATAAAAATATAGTAATTCCCATATTAGAAACTTTGGTAATCTCAAGTTTGAGGATCAATTATATAACCATCATTATGAGATAATCCATAGACACATAAGTAATATTTCATTCGAAATTCTCATAATCGGATCAGTTCAGTGATTTATTCTCTAATAATCACCAACACATTAGTTTAAGTATCTCTATACTTTAATTTATGAGATCAATTACTTTCTTCATAAGAAAGAAACATGATGTGTGCTAGTTATACCGTTTCAACAATATCCAGTCTTGATGAAACTACAACTACGAATGTTTAGGAATAACACTTAAGTGTAAATTGAATCTCATAATTATGATCTTATCATAATTTCAATTACAAAGTAATTATTTCAATGATTTTATCTTTAGTATTAAAACATAAAATATTAATTAAATTAATACATAAAGATAAATACATCCTTTTCATTAATTCAAAATAATGCCATACATTAATTTGTATCCAATTGATAGGCTGCAAGGGCATAAACTAAAATTTTTAACTTTCAGTTAAATTCTTTAAATTTAACTCAAATTGATAATTTATTATAATTATTAATTTAAATCAATATTTGTTTCTTTCGTATTTAACAACAAAGTTTAGCTATCATATTAATTAGTTCACATAAATATTTATACCATTTATATTTTATCGTTATTTTTTAAATTAAACTTTAATAGAATTAATTTTTTTTAAATTTTAATGTTGTATTCCAATTACGTTAACTAAAACAGAAATGCATTTAATTGACAAACTGTTCAGTCTCCCCCACGAACTGCGGATCTAGAAGCCGTAGAAAAAAAATACCTAAAGAAGCTTCTAATGTATACCCATGTAAAAGTCTAGGGAATGGGCATTAGTATGCATTCATACGCACTGAACGAGAAAATTAAATTAACTACCACAATCTTTGTGCCTTATTTCCTTCACGCATGCCCCTTGAAATAATTAACCACACCTCACCACACCACTTCTAGAGGTTTACCATTCATTAGTTATGGAGTTTCACGTTATATGTTCAGGAAAGACCAAGTCAAGAATGCTGACTTTAATCTTTTATTTTGATTAAACGAGTTTTTTTTGTCGTAACTCACAACTTAACGGGATTACAGCGAGGTGTTGATGATGATGAGTTTTTTTGTTTTTACTTTTTCAAAAATTTAAGTCTAAACACTTCTTTACCATTCATGATATATCGAGGTCAAATTTTTCGGTACAGGATTTTTTTACCTGTAACTTGAATTTATGGAATTTCGATTACGAAAAAGTAACTTTATCGGTTATTCCAAAATTAACTCTCCTAATACATCTATACTATTTTGAATAATTTAAACACGGCTGATATGAAAAGAAAGATTAAAAGTGAATTTTGAGAGTAGAGTGATTGTTTGGTAAGTATGAGAAAAGAGGAATGAGTATGTAATGAAAAATAAAGCTTGATATGAAGTTATGATTTGATGACTTATGCTTTCACTCATAATTTTTAGACACTGCTCTATTCTTTTCGACTATGTAAAACATGGGAGTTATTTCTCATACATTTTGGTGCGTATTTACTTTTAAAGATAGTCCAACATTTTTCTTTATTTGCCTTCCTCTTTTATCGCTCTTCAATATCTTTTGTTCTTTAATATAGTAGCTTTGTTATCATTATTTATTCCTACCTTATGATCCAAAGCGACGCTTGATTTTTTTTTAGTTTAGTAAGGTTTGGTATTCTTTAACTAATAATATTATTTATTAATTAATTACAATATAAATTAATAAAAATATAATTAATTCATTAATTAAAATATTGTAATTAATTAATTTTAAATATAATTAGTTAATTAATTATAATATAATTAATTAAAATATAATTCATTCATTAATTAAAATATTGTAGTTAATTAATTAATATATTATAATATAATTATTTAAATATACTATAATAAATTAAAATATAATTATTTTTTATTTCTCAAAATTTTTTACAAATCAGATATTATCACTAATAATGATAATCATTCTTTTCTCTTAATCTACCATCATAATTATAATGATAATATTTATTCTTATTCGTCGCTATCTTTATTCTCATCCCTATTAACAATTCCCTAAATTTTTAAAAAATAACAAAATAAAGTGTCAACGGTACAAAAGTTTATTTTATTTCATTATTGATTTTATGAGATCTAGGCAATAAATAAGTGTACAGAAGTCCTTTGAATTGATCCAAGACATTGGAAACGGGCACAATTGGCCGCTACTTGAGTGTTGAATTTTGATAAGACTCTGTGCCTAGCCAATCATTTGTTTATTGAAGAGAAGGATAAAGAAAATGGGATTCTTAATCATTCCAACTTTGCTTGTTTTCTTCCCAATGCTTTATGTTTTTGTTTCTCCCTAATCACGTGCCTTAACCCAAATAATTATGACCTAATCCATTTTTTAAATTGGTTATTACTATAAGATTAGTAGCTGGACCCTCTACTTCAAACCTAATTCTTTGTTTGATGTGGCCGCACTAAGTATGATGCAATATTAGTTTAAACAAATGAATCAAACACATGTGGAATTTTATAAAATTTGAGGAAGCTGCTAGGAAGGAGGATCGGAAGATTAGTCAATAATACGAACCCTTTAACACTAGTTAAATTTTCATTTGTTCATTTTATAATATCAAAGCATATAATTTATAAATATACCAAAACACGCTTATAATATATATTGAACACAAAAAGACACTCTTTCCTTTCATTTTCATTTTTCAAGTTCAAGTTTTCTGTGTGTTCATCTGTCTTGATGGCATGGGACATTCATGGTTATCTACTAATACGATAGTGAGGTGAGCTGATGGTTCTTGATAAACTGAATTGGACTTTACAAAAGAAAGGACAAACCAATATAATAATAATGTTTTTTTAATGTTTCAGATCCGTTAAGACATCTCTATTTATTGTATGTAAGCAAGGGTCAAAGAAAGCCAGCCCTTTTTTTTTTTTTGGGGGTCATGCAGCAAGGGTGATGTGGTGTCCTCAGATTCCAGATAACGTGGAGACTGTATATAAATTTTTTCAAGAGAACTGTTCTAATGCCAAGACATCTTGGTCAAATAATGTTAACAGAAAAATAAAAAACAGCTCTAAATAGTTCCTCGCCCCCTTGTTTTTGATTTTCTTTTTCTTTTAAATGTAAATGTCTGCATTGAAATTGTACAACTTTGAACGTTCAACAGCCGCCAGTTTTAAACACTATCCCCTTATAAACCAATCTTCTGGCTCCTTCTTTCCAAGAAGCCACCTTTTTTCCATTGGTGAGCTTGCTCTTTCAGCTCTCGAGCTCAAAAACTTGAGTTTTTGAGCACCAAGATTGGAAGTTTATACTTTATAGAGAAAGAGAAAAGACTGAAACTTGGTTTTGTTGGGTTTTAGTTGTTGTTGCGATTGAAACAGAATTGTTTTTTCCATGGAGGCTTCTGATATCTACAGAGCCAGTTCTAGTTTGCGAAGAGGAAGCTCTTCAATATGGAGAAACAATGGCTTGGAAGCTTTCTCTACATCTTCACGTGAAGTAGACGATGAAGAAGCTCTAAAATGGGCTGCTCTTGAGAGACTACCAACCTATGATCGTTTGAGGAAAGGCATATTGATTAGTGCATCCAAACATGGAGCCACCGAGATTGACGTTCAAAACCTTGGTTGGCAAGAACGAAAGAACTTGATCGAGAGGCTGGTAAAGGTCGCTGAAGAGGATAACGAGAAGTTCTTGATGAAGCTCAAGAACCGTATTGACAGGTAAATTTGTCACCTTATTCTTCTTTGATTTTTTAATGTTATCCCATGTGGTTACAGTCTTAGAGGAGCTTGGATTCTAAAGAAAATGTGAAAAGGCAAACTTTTCTTCTTAGTTGGATCTTCATTTGTTTCATCTACAACTTGCTATAAGATGGATGTGCTTCTTTCTATCGCATGTTCTTTCAGCTAAAAGACGTAGAGGTTTATAGTTAAATGTATATTCTCGAAGCTAATAGAGGTCTGACTCGAGTGTTTCTTGGTGCTTCAGGGTTGGTATTGATATGCCAACAATTGAAGTCCGATTTGAGAATCTAAACGTTGATGCAGAAGCTTATGTGGGAGGCAGAGCTTTGCCTACCTTTGTTAATTTCTCCATTAACATAGTTGAGGTAGTTACTTATCAAGATTTAGCACTAGCCATTACTAAGTTGATGGATCCGTTTAAGTCCAGTTTTTCTGATCTTACTAATCATCTCTTTTTCTTGACTTTTTAAGGGTTTCTTGAATACTCTCCACATTCTGCCAAGTAGGAAAAAACACGTCACCATCCTTAAGGATGTTAGCGGAATTATTAAACCATCCAGGTACGATAAATATAATTAGGGATTTCCATATTTCATATTTTCAAAGTAGTGCTTGGAATACATAGTATCCATTTCTGATTTTTTTTTGGTTTTTGGTTTGGTTACAGAATGGCTTTGCTGTTAGGTCCTCCTAGTTCTGGAAAGACAACTCTTTTGAAAGCACTATCAGGAAAGCTTGATTCTGATCTTAAGGTGGTTATAACTCCTTGCAATATATTCTCTTAATGAGCATGTAACTATTATCCCTTAAGTTTTGCTCTTTGACTCCATTTACAATTTAATTTTTATTTTGCAGGTCGCTGGTAGTGTGACTTACAATGGTCATGGGCTGGATGAGTTCATACCACAAAGAACAGCTGCCTATATCAGTCAGCATGATCTCCATATTGGAGAAATGACTGTAAGAGAAACCTTGGCATTCTCTGCAAGATGCCAAGGAGTTGGATCTCTACAGGGTAAGACCGATGAAAATATTCACACATGATTTTGACCAATTAGTAGCAACTAGTCAAAATCTGAACATCAACTGCTACTGACATAAAAACCTACTTGCAGAGCTCCTAGCGGAGTTGTCCAGAAGAGAGAAAGCAGCTAATATTAAACCTGATCCTGATATTGATGTCTACATGAAGGTGAGCGAGATTTGTGTTAGTTAAAACACTAGTCTAGCATTCCCTTAACGAACATCCGTGTTGAAATTAATGGTATGTGTTTAACCAAGCTTTAATTTTGTCACTTCTGGTGTTACAGGCAGCAGCAAGAGAAGGTCAGGAGTCCAGCGTTGTCACAGATTATGTCTTAAAGGTAATTTCAGCAAGGAGTTCACTAATGTCATCAATTGTTTATCACAAACACAATTTGGCCTAATTCATTTATTTCCTTCTCTCTACAGATACTGGGATTGGAAATTTGTGCTGATACCATGGTTGGGGATGAAATGATAAGGGGTATATCTGGAGGACAGAGGAAGCGTGTCACAACTGGTGAAATGCTGGTTGGACCATCGAAAGCTTTGTTTATGGATGAGATTTCTACAGGATTGGACAGTTCAACAACTTTCCAAATTGTGAACTCGCTCAAGCAATCCATTCACATTCTCAATGGAACTGCCCTTATTTCCCTACTCCAGCCAGCTCCAGAAACTTATAATCTGTTTGATGACATTGTTCTCATATCAGATGGACAGATTGTTTACCAAGGTCCTCGAGAGAATGTACTTGAGTTTTTCGAATATATGGGATTCAAATGCCCTGAAAGAAAAGGCGTGGCTGACTTCTTGCAAGAAGTATGTATATATATGGACTTTACATTTATTTCCATGGAGTATTCTTTGTGTGAAGAGAAACTTGATTACATAAACTTCCATGACGCTTATGAACCATGAATTTGATTGTAGGTTACGTCTAAGAAAGATCAACGGCAGTACTGGGCACGTAGAGATCAGCCCTACCGCTTTGTAACGGTCAAGGAATTTTCAGAGGCATTCCAATCATTCCATCTTGGACGGAGGATTGGAGATGAGCTTGCAACTCCATTTGATAGAAGTAAGAGCCACCCTGCTGCCTTGACAACCAAAAAGTTTGGCATTGGAAAGATGGAGCTGCTTAAAGCCTGCTTCTCAAGAGAGTACTTGCTCATGAAGAGGAACTCCTTCGTCTACGTTTTCAAGATTAGCCAAGTAATTTTCAAGAACATTTACATTATCCTGGCTTCCACTTTGAACATAAAACATAGTTCTCAGGACCATTAATCTTTGTCGTTTTTCGTAGTTCTCATGACCGTTAATCTTTGTCATTTTTCGTCCAGCTTGTAGTAATGGCATTCATGACTATGACACTTTTCCTGCGAACAAAGATGCACCGAGGCACCGTTGATGATGGAGGAATCTATTTGGGTGCTTTGTTCTTCACTGTCATAACTGTCATGTTCAATGGTATGGCTGAGATATCCATGACCATTGCAAAACTTCCTGTGTTTTACAAGCAAAGGGACTTTCTGTTCTATCCTGCGTGGGCCTTTTCTATTCCACCGTGGATCATTAAGATCCCAGTTACATTAGTAGAAGTGGCTACCTGGGTGTTCATAACTTATTATGTCATTGGATTTGATCCAAATTTGGGAAGGTAATACACAAAACTACAGAAACTTAAACTTATGCTCATAGAACCATGTATGTAAATATATATATACATCCTTAGCTAATACAAACTGTGATGGAATTTCTACAGGTTTGCTAAGCAGTACATTCTGCTTGTGCTTGTTAATCAGATGGCCTCCGGACTATTTCGGTTCATTGCTTCACTTGGAAGGGACATGATCGTTGCAAACACTTTCGGGTCATTTGCTCTGCTTATACTATTTGCATTGGGTGGCTTTATATTGTCAAGAGGTATACTAAGTGTACTGCTATGCTTTAAAGTTCCAATTCTATGTTAAGTCAAGCCTGACATTGTTCCTTTTCTTGATGTTTCAGAGGACATTAAGAAATGGTGGATATGGGGTTACTGGTCATCTCCTCTGATGTATGCTCAGAATGCAATAGCTGTTAATGAGTACCTTGGACATAGTTGGAACCATGTAAATTCCAGGAACTGTCCATACAAATTCAATGTACTTTCCCTGGATCACCAACTTACCTCGCAATTTATTTCTTTAAATGCAGAACCTAAACTCAAACAACGAAACACTAGGTGTTCAAATAATGAAGGCTCGTGGTTTCTTCCCACAATCATACTGGTACTGGATAGGAATAGGAGCAACCATCGGTTTCATGTTCATATTCAACTTCCTTTATACCTTGGCTCTTGCTTACCTCGACCGTAAGTGTTATTCACCTTAAGTTTTCATGGTTTCAGAATGTGAATTCTTGTGTTAATGTCTTGAACTGTATACGATGCAGCATTTGGGAAGGCTCAGGCTGTTGTTCTTGACGATTCTGAA
This sequence comes from Erythroxylum areolatum, assembly GCA_024520975.1. NCBI lineage: Eukaryota > Viridiplantae > Streptophyta > Magnoliopsida > Malpighiales > Erythroxylaceae > Erythroxylum > Erythroxylum areolatum. The sequence continues at coordinate 8,841,369 of JANIJH010000005.1, read as the reverse complement.
TCCAATGATAAAACTGGAGGAGCTATTCAGTTATCAAATCGTGGAAATGATGAAGGAAACATGTCGTATATAACCGAAGACAATGATGAGGCCAATCGTAAAAAGAAGAAAGGAATGGTTCTTCCATTTGAACCACATTCCATCACCTTTGACGATGTGACGTACTCTGTCGACATGCCACAGGTATTGGCAGTTTGGAAGATCAGATTTATCTTGTAAAATTGCAAATTTAAGAAGGCATAGGGTCATTTAGTTGATTTTGTACTCTGCAGGAAATGAAGAATCAAGGAGTTGTTGATGATAAATTGGTACTTCTAAGGAGTGTTAGCGGCGCTTTCAGGCCTGGTGTTCTCACAGCTTTAATGGGTGTCAGTGGTGCTGGGAAAACCACTCTGATGGACGTGTTGGCTGGCAGGAAAACTGGAGGTTACATTGATGGCAACATAAAGATTTCTGGGTACCCAAAGAAGCAAGAAACTTTTGCTAGAATCTCAGGATACTGTGAGCAGAATGACATTCACTCTCCACATGTTACTGTTTATGAATCCTTACTCTATTCAGCTTGGCTTCGTCTTGCCCCTGATGTCGATGCCAAAACAAGAGAGGTAGGCATTCAAGTTTAGAATTCTGTTCCGGTTTCGTGTTTTCTAGCAAACAGTTAGCTTGACCTTGCGCTCTTTCCTTTTAGATTCTTCTGAATGAGAAAACATTTAGCTACTCCTGGCAAAACCAATAATGTAAAACTTTATTGCAGATGTTTATTGAGGAAGTCATGGATCTTGTAGAATTAAACCCATTGCGTCATGCATTAGTTGGGATGCCTGGTGTAAATGGTCTATCTACCGAGCAACGCAAACGGCTTACTATTGCCGTTGAACTAGTAGCCAATCCCTCTATCATTTTCATGGATGAACCAACTTCAGGACTGGATGCTAGGGCTGCTGCAATTGTTATGAGAACCGTCAGAAACACTGTGGACACAGGAAGAACAGTTGTGTGCACCATCCATCAGCCAAGTATTGATATATTTGAAGCATTCGATGAGGTAAGCAATGCTGACAGATCATGGGACTCTAGTTTATGGCAGGTTCTTCAACATACTTACTTTACTTTTTTTATGAACGCTCAATTGCAGTTGTTTTTGTTGAAACGAGGAGGACAAGAGATATATGTTGGACCACTGGGTAGTCAATCTTGCCATTTGATCAAATATTTTGAGGTGAATGTTTTTATTCATATTCTAAATGTAAAAATTTGCATTCGAGTTTACTGGCTAATTTTGTATCATTCTTTCTTAAAGGATATTCAAGGAATTAGTAAGATCAAAGATGGTTACAATCCAGCAACTTGGATGTTAGAAGTTACAACCACAGCACAAGAAATGGCTATGGGGGTTGATTTTGCAGACATTTACAGGAATTCAGACCTGTACAGGTATGATGTTGATTTACCGAATAACAACTTAGATGGTGAATTTGAGTCCGTTGAAGATGACCTTGTTCTTACAATAACTGAAATGAAAAAGAGGAAAATTGCTATACAGATTTTACATATGTTTGGCCTTTTCTTTTTCAGGAGAAATAAAACTATGATAGCAGAGTTAAGCAAGCCTGCACCTGGTTCAAAGGACCTCTATTTCCCTACACAATACTCCCAGCCATTTATGACACAATGTGTGGCTTGCTTATGGAAGCAACATTGGTCGTACTGGAGAAATCCCCCATACACTGCTGTTAGATTCCTCTTCACCACATTTATAGCCATCATGTTTGGAACAATATTTTGGAAGCTTGGCTCCAAGACGTAAGTTGCAATACATTAGTGAAAATCCACAGACAAGCACTTTATATCCCCCCTGTAATCACGTTCATGTGTCCAAAACTGCAGGTCCAAACAACAAGATCTTTTCAATGCTATGGGTTCCATGTACTCAGCTGTTATCTTCCTGGGTGTGCAAAATGCATCATCGGTGCAGCCTGTTGTGGCCATCGAGAGGACAGTCTTTTACAGGGAAAGAGCTGCTGGAATGTATTCAGCTATGCCCTATGCCTTGGCGCAGGTAAGTGATTTCCTGATTACATCTAGTAGACTACCAGAAAATTCATGGACTACTCCTTACCAATCATTTCATTCCTTTTTCAGTCCCTTATTGAGCTACCACATGTCTTTGCTCAAGCCGGTGTCTATGCTGTTATAACCTATGCAATGATTGGGTTCGAATGGACTGCAGCAAAGTTCTTTTGGTATTTGTTCTTCATGTACTTCACTCTGCTCTACTTCACCTTCTATGGAATGATGGCTGTTTCCATAACACCAAACCACCACATAGCATCAATTATCTCTGCAGCATTTTACTCAATCTGGAACCTCTTTTCAGGATTCATAATGCCCCGTCCTGTAAGTATTGAAAACTCTTACGCAATACCAATTCACTTTCTTACAAATGCTTTGAGCTAATGATATTCCTCGTTTTCGCTGCTTGTTATATAATATAACAGAGAATGCCAGTTTGGTGGAGATGGTACTACTGGGGATGTCCAATTTCGTGGACATTGTACGGTTTATTTTCAGCACAGTTCGGGGACATTCAAACTAAAATTGAAAGTGGTCAAACAGTGGAGCAGTTTCTGAGAGATTACTATGGTTTCAAACATGATTTTCTTGGAGTAGTTGCAGTTGTGGTTTTTGGTTGTGCTGTCCTGTTTGCCTTCATTTTCGGATTCGCAATCAGGGCGTTCAATTTCCAGAGACGGTAGAATTTTGTTTTGTACTTTGATTCCTGCATATGCATATATAGAAGTGGTACAAGGTATTCATTTACTGTTACATGGGAGGACTGAAGAACAAATGGGTATATAGTACGTATATATGTTCTTATCAATGCAATTTGTAAGAATTTAGTATAGATACTTGTGATGTACTGTCGCAAAGAAAATTGTATCTTGCAGAACCATTTTGTTCATGGAAAGTTACAGTACATTATTTTATCAAATTACATATTTGCCGCGTCTAACAGGGTTGCTGGAAATCATTAGACAAAACTTAGAATTGGGAAACAAACTCTTAGACAGTTTAAGTAAGCGGTACTCTTAGACATGCTGTATGTTTGTAGTTGTGTGGACAGCTTAGAATCAGACATTACGATAAGCATCCACCAAATATTTGTATCTTCTCATGGCGTCCGTGTGGGATAGTCCTACTAAGTCCTCAACGATGCATGGCTTAAAAAGCGAAGGATGTTCTTCATCCACAAGCTCTTCTGGTGCTTTTACTACGAAGCCCTGCACAAATACTGAAAAAAGCCCTGCTGAGTATCTTGGCCGATTTCCACTCATCATCACCCGATGTTTTGCAGTATTCAGACGACCGTTTGTCCAGGCCTACAATATCATTTATTCAGTTAACAAGAAACAATTTGAATACTGCTTGTTTCTAAGATCATTTCTGTCCAATTTAATTGCTTGGAAGTTATAGTAGAACTAAGGAGACTTGCGCGCAAGGCCTCACCAAACATGACAACGAAGGAGCCAGGGAGATGATTGATCTTGATCCATTCTCCGGATTCGGCTTCTATTTCTAGCCCATCACCCTCAGTTTGATACAATATGCTGATGAACTCGAGTCGAGTCCAGATATTTTGTCTAAGATAACTTTGACTTATTTTATTTAATAACAAAATGACGCCGCCTTTGTTAAAAAATTTAAGCATGCATTCCTCTCTTCTATCCTATCTCACTGTACTGTGCATTAATTTTTTAAAGCCAAGCCAGATAGGAGCTGCGTCTTTTTTTGTGTGGAAGAACTTGAGATATTATAATGATAAAGTGTTTTTAATTTAATTTAAATTTATGAAATAAATTTAAAATTTAAATAAAAATAAAGAAACAATAAATAAAATATCAATTTTATTTTTAATTATCAATACATTATTAAAATTTTCAGAAAATTTATGATTTTGTTTTTAATTTCTACTATTCCACGATACATTATTTATTTATAAAATGTATTTAGTAAATTATTTATTTATTTATTTTTCATTTATGTACATAATTAATTATTTGTCTTTATTCTATAAGTGCCTTAATTTTTGTTTGTTTGTTTAATTCTTCCTATTTTGATGATGAGTATAAACATATATTTTTATCCTTATTATTATTAAGAAAAAATTAATTAATTATAATTTAATTTATATTATTATTATGAAATTTGTTATAATTAGTTATTTTCTTCTGATCATTATTAACTTTATTATTCTGATTAATTTAATAATTCTTTTAATTTATTATTATTATTATTATTATTTTCTGACTTTAGTATATACTTATTATTATAAATCTTATTTAGATTTTATTATATTTAATATTAATATTAGTTTTATTATTATTATTAAATCCCTTACTATGATTAAATGCATAAATCTTTATTTCTATTATTATTATTGTTATAAAATT
>JANIJH010000005.1:8802177-8816838 GCA_024520975.1 Erythroxylum areolatum | reverse complement strand
ATAAAATATTAATATTTTATTATATTTAACCATAAATATTCAAGAAAAAATAGAGTTAATAAAAAACGGGTAGGATACGGGTATCTATGGTTCGGGTTATCACTAGACCCATATCCACATCCATTTTTCAACATCCATTTAAAATCTATTTTTTAGCTTTCATGTCCATTTTTTCAGGTAGAATAGTACGGATATTAATCGGGTTGAAAATCCACTGCCATTCTTAGTTGTGATCTATTGAAGAGCGACAGAAACAGTGATGAAAATGATAAATAAATGGCAGCCTCATAAGTGTAAGACAAACAAAAATCAAGTGATGACAGGTTTAAAGAGACTATACAGCACATAGATGGAAGGCAACTAAACACCTAAATTCATTTTGTCTGTTTGATGCTTCGAGGATCCACTATTTCACGAAAATTTTAGTTGTTTCTTTTCTTGTCATAGATAGTGAAATAAAGCAACTTGCAAAATTTTATTTTTCTTTAAGGATAGAAAATAACAAACAGATTACAATTTAAAAAAAAGAATTGAAATTTGATTACAAGACTCTTTCCATAAGAATTTAGGGTAAAAGACAGATTTTTCATGTAGTTTAAAAGAATCTAGAAATTTATTTTTATATTTAAATTTCTCAAAAATTTATTTCTACTTTTCAATTTTTTAAAAATAATTTATATTAGACTTTGATTAAAAATAACGACAAAATACATGTAATATGAATATTAGACATTAATTAATCAAATGTCACTAATATGATTCTTAAACCTGATTAGAACTAATTAAAATTATCTCAAATTAATTACAACAAATTAATAATTCTCAAATTAATAATTTAAATAATTACAACAAATTATTAGTTTGAGTTGGATTTAATTAGTTTAGTTTAAATTTAAGAGCTAAGTTAAATTGTCATATAAATAATATTTAATTAGTTCATATATGATATTCATACTGCATATATTTCATAGTTATCTTTAATTGAAGTCTAAGAGAATGATTTTTTCTAGAAAACTAAAAACTAAAAAAAAACAAGAATTTTAAAGAACAGAGAGTTTTTAAAATTTTTTTAAACAACTGGGATGTCTATATCTTCTATTATAAGAACTTATTTTTAACCAAATGACTAAGAAAACAGTTTGTTAATTTTTGTATTAATATCTAATATACTCCCATTTAATGCAAAAATTCTTTGACTCCTATTTTTTTTAAATAAAATAAATTCTCCCAGAATAAGTGATTTGGTGAACACATCAACAATTTGTAATTTGGTGGACATATAAGCAATTCGATGATTAGTATTGCACATACACTTCTTTATTCAAAGCACCATTAAGAAAAGCATACTTCATATCAAATTAACAGACATTCCATTTTGTTTTGGGCTACTAAGGCTAAAAGGGTGCCCTTGTTGTCAAACTATGCACTTGTTCTTCACCTTTACGTTGCATATAATCTCAAGCAACTAAGCTGGCTTTGTATTTCCAAAGTGACCCATTTGATTTGTATTTCATCTTATAAATCCACTTCAGATTAATGATTCTTACTCTATTTGGAAGTTTAGTTAGCTCTAATGTATTTTTTTTCTAGGACCTTCATTTCTTCATCTATATCAACATGCCAATCATTTAATTTCCAATATTCTTCAAATAAAATTGTCGCTTATACTTGTACAATACATCTCTTTATAATTGTATAACTGTGTATCAAGTTCCTCCATTTTTGTAGCGAAGTTTTTGAAGAGGAAGGAGAGTCAAAATGTGTTGGACTTGATAAATTAAGTGAGTTGGCTAGGTTAGATTATAATGTAGAAGGACTAGATTCATCATCGTCACCATTCACCAATGGATTTTTTCCTTGGTAATCTTCTAAAACAGATCCTAGAAATGTTGTTTCTTATCCCATTTTCATGCATTTTTCATCAAATACAACATCATGACTAATTACTAACATCGTGATAAGAGGATTATAAAATCTATAACCTTTAGTTTCAATATTATATCCCATAAAATTCTACTACATATTATTTTCATCAAGCTTTGTTCTTTTTCAAAAAGGAATATGCACATAAGCAATGAAACCAAAAACTTTAAGATGAGTTGTGGGACTTCCATTGAGGATATAAGTTCCTATGTATATTGCTTAAGTCGTACACATTTTTATTTATTAACTCAATCCATGTTGTAAACCTTCTTGACTATCCTTTAGAAAAATAATCTTAATATTGTTCTCCATCTAAACAACTTACATACTTTATCAAAGACAAATTGATTACCAAATATTGCTCATAAATGCTTAACGTTTTGGAACTTAAATTCCCATATCTATGATGCCAAAGTCAATTCTCGTCATGCAAAGCCACTTTCAATAGAGATTTGATTTAACAATCTTGGTTCAAAGGAAATAGTTCATTGTTACTTATACCTTAAATAAAAGATGCTTCTTAAAATTACCTTTGTAGAGATAGTAGGATGAATCTTTGAAGAAAAATTTCTTTTTTTAAAGGTAAATTTTCTTATAAAAGGAATTGATTCGTACTCAATAAGTTTAAATCGTATGTATTTATCTTAAAGGTGGCTTTTTTTAGCCTCTCGAACCATTCCATCACTCATTGTTGTTGGTTTATACCCTACAGCCAATTGCTTTGGCGGTAGTTTAATGACAAATTATTTAAAAGTATTCTTTATCTTGTACATCTTTAGATGTATATGATAAAGTCCATGGGATAACTGTACATTGCAAATAAAATTATAATAAGATTATAATTATGAGATTCATATTGCATTTATATATTATTCCTAAATGTTCCTAGTCATTGTTCTATTAAGATTGAACATTAATATAACGTAAAAAGACTAACACACATTTTGTTTTTCTTTATGAAAGAAGTAGTCGATCTCATAAGCTAAAGTATAGAGATACTTAAACAAATGTGTGGGTGTTTGCTGGAGAACAAGTTCATTGAATAGACCCGATATGAGAAATCCATTTGAAATATTACTTGTATGTCTATGGAATTCTCATTGTAATGATTGTATAAGTAATCCTTTGACTTGAGGTCATCAAAGTTATCTTGTATGGGGATTGTTATATTTTGATACTACCTATGATCTATTTAATCATAAGTCATTTAATCGGTAGTCATTGGATATAGCATGAATTATATAAGGATAATTGAGTGATCAAGATAGTATTAATCATCCTAAAGTAATTAGGAAGAATGTTTCGTTGTTCTCACTTAGTATTGATTCGAAATATTTTATGATGAAAAGATTGAATTATACAGAAAAATTATGCACAAAAAGATTCGTCAAAACTACTTTGACATTCCTAAATATTTGGGTGGTCGTGATACGTTGCTAGATACCAATCTTAATCTATGATTATAAATTGTTTAATTGGAGAATTAGAGATAAATTAAAAGGAGTTTCAATTTATCTAATTTTAATTATGAATTAAAGTTATAATTTATAATCATTGTCAATATGTTTGAAAACTTAATGAGTCTCACATATAGAATAGGTTAAAGAGAGCAAAATTAATTTAATCAAGTTGGACTTGATTATAAAGTTTGAGAAACTTTATGATTAAATATGAGATATTTAATAAATAAGGATTAATATGAGATATTGAATCTTATATGGCCATAATTGGTATTTAATTAGAATTATTAGTAATTCTAATTAAAGTTTAATTAAAATTAGAATTTAATTTCAATTAAATTACTAAAACGTCCAAAGCTTATTATAAATAGGCTTAAGCTCTACGAAACTAGTACTTCTTGCTTAACCCTCCTTGTAAGAGTTATAGAGTTCTTTCAACCTGTTCTGTGGATACTGTTAGAGGCTGGACACTTGTGCAACTATGGTGTTTAAGACGGATCGGTTTCGGAAACGGTTCGAGGGATACAATAAAAAAAAATCAAGTTTCGGAATAAAGTATGAATTAAATTACGCTTCATTATGCTTTGTGTTAATCGTTTTTTAGAATTAAATAGATCTTGATTTTCAGGAAATCAAAAGTCATAAAAAAGTTTCGTGATTATTCCGCTGCGGTTAGGATCAAATATCAACTCGATTTCTCAATAGTGGTATCAGAGCAAATTTTATTTCTATAATTTGATTAAAATTTTTGATTGTTATTAGTTATAATTTTGGAATCGTAAAAGGTTACGATTGTTTTGTTAAAGTTTTTAAATTTATTTCCCCGAAGCTATCCTTGACCGGAAATTATTTCCTGTTTGTTTGTGTTCATCGAATGCATATGTTTTCTACTTGTGCGTGTTCTGTACTGAGATGCCCACATATGAAATCAAAATCCTATTCTTTCTGGAAATTGATTTGCAAATACGATGACTATACATGTTCTGAAAAATCTAGGGTTTTTGAAATCCCTAATTTCTGCCGCCCCTTTCATCTGCTTCTGAAACCTATGTGCATCAATTGTGCAATATGTGTTATTTGATATTACTGGAAATCCCTAAATTGTCCACCGTACCTATTTCTGATCATAAAAACAAGATTAGCTTTTGCGATGTTATGCGTTTAAGTCTGGAAAATGCGTTGAGGAAACCCCTAATTATTTTTGGGTTTTGTGCTTGTTTTCTGGGGTTTTATGTCTCGCGTTTGCGAATAAGACGATGGGCGATTGTCACCCATCGGAATGTCACCTTAGGCGACCCACTATGATGCGATGTTGAAAGGCATTGTGAGTGACGCCTTGCTTCTTGAATTGTCTAACGCCTGCATTTGTTCACGCATGTAAAGATCTGATCTTGGTTTTGCTTGTTTTTGGATATGGTATTTTGTAGCTTTTGCGGTTTTTCATATGTGTTTACTACCGATGGCGTTGTTAGGCGATTGTCGCCACTGGAGAACACGATGGGTGCTAATCGCCCATTGCAGGTGACGTCATGGATGGCATCGTTTGACTTGGTCGTGGTTGCGAACATGGAGAGACGGTGGCAAGGAGTTGACGGTGGCAAGGAGTTGACGGTGAGGAACCAGATGCAAAGGGTGGCGATTTGAGAATCGTCGATTAGAGACCCGGCGGTTAAGGATGGTGGCACAAACGTGAGATGATTGAAGCGACGTGGGTGTCGGTTCATGAAAGGTGGGAAGCGGTTTGAAGAACGATGTGGGAAGGAGGGACGGTTGAGGAAGACACTGGAAGCATCTAGAGAAGACGATGGACGCATGTGGGACACATGCCCACAGTTCTCCAGAAGCTTCCTTCGAAGGCGTTGGCTGGGCCGTGCACTGCATGCGCCAGTCAACCCTTTAAGGACCGTGTGGGCGCTTGCAGTGCATATGCTACACGCTTCCTACGTGTTACCATCTGGCGCGTGCACTGCATGCGTCAGACACCCCAAACCCCTTTTAAATGTGTTTTAAAAATGTATTAAAACCAAAAATTGTCTTTTATTAATTTGATAGAGATTAAATTAATTTTAATTCCTAATAAATTTGAAAAAAGATGTTTTCTTTAATTGTTTGAAAATTGTTTTTAAGGGCTAATTTTATTAGGAATGTTTTACAAGTTAATTTAATTTTTCAAGATTTTGAATTATTAAATTAAATTAATCATCAAATCAATTCCAAAATTAACATAATTATTTCTCTTAATTTGATTAAGATTAATAATTATATCATTCTTAATTAATTTTAGAAAAGTAGTTTCTAAAATTAGAATTAATTATTTTCAATTAGATTGAAATTAATTAATTAGACTTCTTGAAATTAAGAAAAACGTTTTCTTAAATTATTAAGAAAATTGTTTCTTAATTAAATTTATTATTTCAATTTGATTGAGATAAATTAAATTCTTAATTTTATTTGTTTAGAGAATTACTATTTTATTTATTTAGAAATTGTTTCTTTATTTACAAATAATAACTGTCTTGATTTATTAGAAAGGATATTATCTTGATTAAAATTTGAAAAATGTTTTCATTTATTTATCAAGAAAAGGAACTTTCTTTGATAATTTAAAAATGTTTTTCTAATTTAGTAAAAAAAGTTTTCTAATTTATTAAGAAATCAATCTCTAAATAAATAATATAATAACTTTCTTAATTAAATTTAAAATTTTTTTATTTAATTTTGAAAGTAGTTTCCTTTTTGAGTTTAGAGAATAGTTTTCTAATTAAGGAAAAATAATTTCTAATTAGATTAGAAATAGTTTTCTAATTGGATTAGAATGTGTAACTTATATAATTTTGAAAAGAAGTATTTCTAAATTGTAATAAGTAAGAAGTACCATTTATTGAAAATTGTTTTCAATTAAATTTTATCAAAGGAGTCAAGATAATTGAAAATAGTTTTCAATTGGATTTGAAAATTGTTTTTAAATCAAATTAAATTTCTATTTGGAATAGGAATTTAATTTATTTATGAATCAATAATTTTAATCTAATTTTCCAAGGAGTTGAAAATATAATTTTAGATTATGAAGATCAATAATTAGAATCAAATGAAGCTTCATGTTTTATGCATATAATTGATTATGAGTGCATAAGTTGCATACTTTATTTATATGGTTGATATTTATATTAGATGCATGATAAATTGTACATTTTATATGAGTGATATTTTACATGCAATTTGTGTTTGATGAGACAAATGAAATTAAATCCCTCGTTAAAATTTTAAGTACACATTATGAACGTGATTGTTGTCTTCCATTGTTATAAGAATAAACCATAGTTCTATTTATTGTAGGCTTGTTGAGCAAACTTAAAGTCGCTTTAACCCAAACACGTTTAATTTTATGATGGTGGGTTTTACTTAACTAAATTTCTGTGATTTAGATTAGCAAACTCATGATCACATGAATTTAGAGGTAAGGTTAGGAACAATATAAGATATATTTTGACAAGAGTTATCACTTAACGGATCTAGAAGTCACATGATATGTGATTGATGAAGTTGTTATCTACCTAATTTAAGTCTAGTTGGTTTGTTGAGCAAACTTAAGGTCAACTATATTTGAATAGGATCTTAGCCCATTGGAGATATTAGAGTAATCTTTCTGAATAGTAGTGAGGGCTATTATTTTGAATAAAATAGTGGAAGTAACCAAATGCACGATTAAAGTCCTAATCTTATTTGGTAGTAATGGCATATAATTGATTACTTGTTTTTCTTACATTTATATTTTGTTCTTAGTGGAATCTACCTTATTTAGTATAGTTGATACTAAGTTAGTGAACCCAAGTTCTTGGATATAGGATATGTTTGAGAAAAGTTCTCAAAAGTTAGATAGAAAATTGTATGCTCATTATGCAATTTTGTTGTAATCCCCATTGAGGATATGACAACAAAGTTGTTAAGATATGTCAAAATCATAAAGATGACAAAATGTATTGGCATTTTGAGTTGATTAATGTCTTGTAAACTTTGACGACGACATGTAAGATGTATGTCAACACTATGACAGTAAAATGCGAGGGGTTGCATGAAGTAGGCCTGAAAGGTATAGTACCTTGTTGGAATTGTTCCACTTAATTTAGCCTACAAAAAATATAATTGTGGACTACAATTAAAGGCTTAGCAACAGTATGATAATAGTTGTCATTAAAAGAAAATTGCTTGACTTTTCTTGCCTATATGTGATACGATAGAGATCATATGGATTTCCTAGTTCATGCTTATATGTGCTTGATACTAAATTTCGATTCAACATTATTGTAATGTTCAAAGCATGATAAGAAATAAATTGTTAAGTAAAAATAGTTGATCCAAATTTATGCAGATTGTTTGTATATTGAATTAAAGGAAACTTATGCTAAATATAAATGGCAAGAATAAAAAGTTGGATAACCAAGATTATCCTTTTATCCCATTTTGGTTAAATCAATATATCGGCAATCATAAAGTTACATACTAGGATATATGTATCCTTTTGATTATGAATTGAATGGAACTTGTGAAACTTATATAGTTGAAGAATAACCAAATCAATCTTTGGTAAAAGGATGATGATGGTATTGAATTGTTAAATGTTATACATACGATGTATTGGATGGAATAACAATTCATAAAAGGATAATATTATATTTGATTATATTACTAATGACTTTATGTGATATAGTCATATGTAGTATTAAATGAAATGTTGATTTAAAATTTTGAAAACTTCAAATTGTTTAAATCTATGTAAAAGTAAAGCATTGGGAATGCTAAAGCAATTCAATGAGATCGTTGTGATAAGTTTTAAAATTTCAGTTATCTATAGGGAATGAGATTCTTTAGTGAATTCCTTCACAACTAAATTCATAAGTGTATGGATTTATGTAAGGAGTAAAATACAATATGAGATATTGTATGATGCAATAGTATTTCTTTTATATCAATGCCTAGTATAATGACTTACCTTCTATAGTTCCAGTTGAATCAATTAGCAATGTTTCATATTAGATATGAAATGCTAAGTCTTTAAAAGACTTAAAGTTGATGATTTAAGGATGTGACGCTTAGTTGAAGCATAGCTATAATCCATTAAGTTTAGAACTAAATTGGATAATAAAATATTATGAGATATCCAAAAGATTAGATATAATCGTACGGATTCATTGAACAAATTGTTTGATTCAATGTATATTTATAGGAGAATGGTTCTCAAGATAAGTAGTGGGAGTAAAAAGGAATTTGAAAAGTTCAAATCTTATAACATTACATCTAATTGAAACTAATGCCTTTAATGATACATTTGATGTATAGTTGAAAGGCTACGAACTTTCACGATGAATTCAAAGAGTTTGTTTCGGAGATGAATATAAATTTATCACGTCTACAAGAAGGTAAGTAGGAGTATAGTTGTCTTTTTTAGTGAGACTATGTGGAGGCATATTACTCACAGAGAACAAAAGTTCTAACTTTCAGTTGTTGAACACATAATTTTCAAGAACAACTCTTGTTGGATATGAAAAGGTAATAGCTTAATTATGGGAATTAGATCTATAGAGAAAGATTGGACGTCCTTAACTTTTTCTAAGTCCAAGTGCATAGATAATGTACTAAAGATGTTTAGTGTTTAAGATATCAAATGCTTGTGAAGTATTAAAGATATTCATTACCATATGTGTGAGTTGATATTTGAGTTCAAGATGATAAGGATATAACTTTAGAAGTAAATCCTAATTAAGGTTTATTTACTTAGAACAATATCATTTAGGATTGGAAAAGTTACAATGTAGCAATTGGTTGCTAATTAAGCCATAATACATTTTTATTTAGTGGAAATGATTAATTGGATCAACAAGTTCTTTAGTGAACTTGATATAGTTTCTTTGAATTGTTCAAGAAAGTAATTTACTATAGAACAGTAGAGCCATTAGACATGCATAAGGAGTTAATGTCTCATCAAAGATCCAAGAATATATTTAGGCAAATTTTCTTAATTATGATGATAATTAAGATGGGAGTTGTAAGATTTAATCAAGTGCTCACTATAGAGAGTCTTGTAGAATTCTCTCATTAAGCCACTGCCCCCTAATTGTAGAATAATTATCATATGGTGATATGGTAAAGGATACTTAAACAATTGGTCTATTGCAAGTGGGAGATTGTTGGTTTATGCCCTGTAGCTAATTGCTTTGGTTGTAGTTTAATGACAAATTATTTAAAAGTATTCTTTATCTTGTATATGTTTAGATGTATATGATGAAGTCCATAGGATAATTGTACATTGCAAATGAAATTATAATAAGATTATAATTATGAGATTCATATTGCATTTATATATTATTCCTAAATGTTCCTAGTCATTGTTCTATTAAGATTGGACATTAATAGAACATAAAAAGACTAACACACATTTTGTTTTTCCTTATTAAAGAAGTTGTTGATCTCATAGGCTAAAGTATAAAGATACTTAAATAAACGTGTGGGTGCTTGCTAGAGAACAAGTTCACTGAACATACCCGATATGAGAAATCCATTAAAAACATTACTTGTATGTCTATGGGATTCTCATTGTGATGATTGTATAAGTAATCCTTTGACTTGAGGTCATCAAAATTATCTTGTATGGAGATTGCTATGTTTTGATACTATTTATGATCTATTTAATCATAGGTCATTTAATCGGTAGTATTTAGATGTAGCATAAACTATATAGAGATAATTGAGTGATCAAAATATGATTCATCAACCTAAAGTAATTAGGGAGAATGTTCCGTTGTTCTCGATTAGTATTGATTTGAGAAATCCTTGGCCAAGGTGAAATGACGCTTTGTAAATAATTTACAAATGTCATTAATTGAATCAGTAGCTAATGGAAGAGAACTAATATAATTAGACTCAAAATAGAGTAGACATTAATTCTATACTCTATGTATAATAGGAATATTGTATGATGAAATGATTAAATTATACAGAAAAATTATGCACGGAAAGGTTCATCAAAACTACTTTGACATTTCTTAATATTTGGGTGGTCATGATGTGTTGTTAGACACCAATCTTGATCTATGATTATAAATTGTTTAATTGGAGAATTAGAGATAAATTAAAAGTAGTTTTAATTTATCTAATTTTAATTATGAATCAAAATTATAATTTATAATAATTACCAACATAATTGAGAACCTAATAGGTCTCACATATAGAATAAGTTGAAGAAAGCAAAATTAATTTAATCAAATTGAACTTGATTAAATATGAGAAACTTTATGATTAAATATAAGATATTTAATAAATAAAGATCAATATGAGATATTGAATCTTATACGAGCATAATTGATATTAAATTACAATTATTAGTAATTCTAATTAAAGCTTAATTGAAATTAGAATTAATTTCAATTAAATTACTAAAACGTCCAATGCTTATTATAAATAGGCTTAAGCTCTATAGAGCTAGTACTTTTTACTTAATCTTGTTTGTAAGAGTTACAGAGTTTTCTCAACCTATTCTGTGGATACTGTTAGAGGCCGGACACTTGTACGGCTACGGTGGTTGAGACGGATTAATTTGAGAAATACAACAAGATAAAGATCAAGCTTCGGAATAAGATACGAAGTAAATTACGCTTTAATATGCTTTGTGTTAATTATTTTATAGAATTAAATAGATCTTAGTTTTCGAGAAATCAAAAGTCGCGAAAAAGTTTCGTGATTATTTCGCTTCGATTAAGATCGAATCTCAACCCAATTTCCCAACAATTGTAACTCGAATATGTATTGACTTATCCAAGATAGTGAAAAAAAAAAAAACACTACGCCCACTGTTGACATACCACATTCTTTAGTAAAATAACATATAAGAAATATGGCCGTACATTTTACATTGGTAACGTTGCTTTGAGCTCAGATTTTCACCTTTCTCAACTTCTTTCAAATGCTAATTATTCCCACCAGACCAATCAACTTTAGCATATGCATATATAGAAATGGTACAAGGCATTCATCAACTGTACGCTGGGAGGAGTGAACAACAGATGGGTATAGGTTCTTATCAATGCAATTAGTAAGAATTTAGTGTAGATACTTGTGCTATACTGTCGCAAAGAAAATTGTATAGTGCAGAATCATTTTATTCAGTGAAGGTTACAGTACATTGTTTTATCAAATTATGCATTTGCTGTGTCCAACAGACTTGCAATCTGCAGGATTAAGTAATTCATCTTCTGGAAATCATCAACCAGAGCTGTGATCTAGGAAACAAACTCTTAGACAATATAAGTGGTACTCTTAGACACGTTTGCATGTTTACAGCATAGAATCAGACATTACGATAAGCATCCATCAAATGTTTGGACCCTCGAGTGGATACTTTTACAAAGTCCTCAAAGATAAATGGCTTAAATAGCGAAGGATGTTCCTCATTTACAAGCACTTCTGGCGCTCTTACTAATTAATATGAAGCCCTGGGCTTGTAGATACTAGATTGGACTGCTGGATTGGGAATGCTAATTCAGATTAACTGTTGTTAATTGGATTTGGATCCATGTTTTAACGAGTCTAATGAAGTATTAATTGAAAAACTATGGTTGTCACTGACGTTGACGGTCTACCAAACCAAGACAGAAAGCAGAAGATGAGATAAAATTAATTCCGTTATCCAATTCTTTCTATGGCATCCGCATCGCCATTATTAATTTTTATCAATTGTTCCTGTTTTTTTTTAATTATTCTAATTTTCTTTCTAATTTGATCTTCTGGACGTTTGATTTGTTTAATGATATAACACTACTTCTAGATCACTAAACACGCGAAGTTATTCTTTTCCAACGATGCAGAGGGTCATGGGAATATAACAAATTAAATAAATTTTAAAATAATTTAATGATTATTTTTTAAAAATTAATATAGATTAGAACAAAACTATATTTTTATTGATGTGCCTCAAATATTACATAAATGTCTATCTAACGTTTTAATTTGAGTTGTATGAATTTCAAAAAAATAATATTACATTAAAATTTTTGAACCTAAGTTAAAAAAATTCAAAATATCAAACATTTTAAATATATTTTCTGAAATTATGTGTAACAGAAACTTATATTAAAATAGTTTATATAATACAAAGTTAGAATATACTAAATATAGGGCTTCTTGCTCTGCAGAAATTTAAAGAGGATTATAATATACACAACCTTTTTCATATTTTTTTTTAAAAGATTGATTCTGTGAGCTAAAGGTTAAAGGGTCACAAAGTAATTTTCTTTCTTTAATGGATAATATTCCACGAGGTCAATAACCATGGTGGATGGTTTCTTGTTTTGCAATGGATAATATTCCACGAGGTCAGTAACCAAGGTGGATGGTTTCTTGTTTTGCAATGAATAGGGTTATGTTATAAGGGAAAACACATCACTGGTGACGTTGGTTATTTTAGTATTCAAAAAATGAAGATATTGCTATACTATTAAAAATTTATATAAAAAGTACATACATTAAATAAATTATAAAAATATAATTAAATTATTTAATAGATCATATTTGTATGAGCAAAGTCGCACATTACCTGCTTCCTCCCTCACAACCATCGAAGACTTTGAGATGAGTCTCACAAACATTCAAACCCTAATTTTCAATTCCACCATTAGTAAGAGTGTTATGTGCATGTGTCACATTCAAGTGGAACAATGTCAACTTCACAGATCATAAAATTTCAAAGCCATGCGCTATGAAATTTTAACGACTTGACGTAAGCATCTAAAGGAACATCCGCATAGTTTAAAATTAGAAGGAAGGAAGGATTTGACATTTGAGTGATGAACGATGATGCCTTGAAAGACTCGAAGAAAAAATGAAGGTTATAATGATTTCTGATCTAATCATGGATATTTTACCTTGCTTATGTACGCCAACTCAACAAGACTATTTAATGGAGGCCATAGTTAGTCAATAAAGGTATACTAGATTGAGCTAAAATTCGGGTTCAACTTAATTGAATTAGATATGAATTTAGTTTAATTATTTTTATTTAAAATTTAAAAATAACAAAATGATACTATTTTTATTTAAAATATTCAAACTTTAAATTTACATTTAAATTTAAAAAAAAATTGAGGCCTATATTTAAATATTATTTTTACGTGTAACTGAATTATCTCCTTACTTTTTGATATTTTAATAATAAAATTTTGATGCAGCGTAAGTGGACTTGGTGTAATTTATCAAAAGTAGTCGACGCATAAGACATGACTGATTGGCTTGTTTGTTTTAGGGAATGGTTCGAAAGCAAACGACAGAACATATATTTTTTTAAGATGGCCACTTAAAAGTGATGCCTGCAACTTGCAAGATGTATTAAGAATTTCACGTTTCTTTCATTAGATACTTCTAATCCTTAATCGTACATTGTTATGACGATTTGATTTTTAATAAGCATGAAATTATATAACTGGTTTGGGTGGGCCTGCACTATTGGGTTTTATCCCCTTTGGTCACGTTGGGTTCTAGATTTAGCCCCTCCCTCGTGGGGAGTCGAACCTGTGACCTCAGGGTTTTGTTGGGTGCAAAACCCACGCCTCACACCACTGAGCTACGACACGTGGCAGAATCTGAGCGGAGATAAATTAGGGTTATTAAAAACCCGGAACGGCGCAACAGTTGAAAAGACGTACGTGACAACTGCACAACGATTACAAAAGACGATTTGTTTCAGATTCTAAATATCTGTCAGAGGACACGCGCCATCAGTAATAATTACTCCGAGTGTCATCACGCGCTCACTAATAACGCTCACCCGACCTACCTCAGTCTGAGCTATCATGCAATAAACGTCTCATGACGCGAGTAATCACACGTTATACATTACCGCCCGACCAATCGAGCTTACTACGAGCTGTCTCGCAGACGAGCTACAACGCCAATACCCGACCGATCGGACCAACCCCGAGCTGTCCCATGGACAAGTGACAGGATCCTAGTATATTCCTTCGACCCTTCTCCTTGCTCAGGCTCAAGGAGTAGAGGGGCTTATGGTCGGGTCGGTCAAATTGGACCCGAACCCAATCACAATAATCCACGGGTCGATCGGTCTATCTCTCAAAGATTGGTCTCACACCCATTGGTTAACTCGGGCTCGATCCACACATCCATGGCCCATTAGCAAGAGAAAACCTTCCATGCAAAAGTAGAAGTCTACGTAAAGACTTAACCCTAGCGTCCATCCCATATATAAGGTATGATTTCATCATGATGAAGGTAC
>JANIJH010000005.1:8769360-8802077 GCA_024520975.1 Erythroxylum areolatum | reverse complement strand
TTCACCAAAAGACTTACTTGAGCGTCGGAGGGGCTAATCGGGAAACAACCCCCGACGTACCTTCTTTGTTTTGCAGGAATCTTCAAGTCGGAACTGATCAACCTCATGGATCCAAACGGCAACGTACAGCCTCGTCAGAATCAGGCTGAACCAATAACCATTTATAAATTTACTGAAACTCTGATAGATTTCTTGGTCAAATTGACAAAGAAAAGATTTGATTAAGGTTCTCTGTCATTTTCTTTCCTTTCATTTCAATAAAAAGTTGTTCATACACGAATCTTGTTATATGAATTCATCAACGTGTCACTTATTAGTGTATTACTAACAAACAGTTAAAAAAAACTACAAATGGTCATATAGCTAACAACAATATGTAAACTTTCAATAACAACTAGATTCTTTTTACGGTGGTAATCATTGAATAAAGTTGGGTGCCTTCGGTTTTTTATTGGGCGATCTGATTCCTAAGGGCCTACTTCTTCCTCCTTTATAGACGGGATGTAATCTTCTGTGCCAACAATCCTAGTCCTACTCTGTGCCACTCCATCCTAGCTACCCATTTATGTGTCTTGTGCCACTCCATCCTAGCCATCCATTTACGTGACCAGGTAGGGCCAGAATTGCTAGCACAGAGAATTTGATGGGTTTATAAACTCTTTACTTTCGTCTTAGTTTTTGTTACTGGGCTGATTAGTAATCGTAACAAAATCATTATGACTTGGCTTGTATTCAATTTCTCCATATTATATGTTGTATCAATGTCATATTAACAAATCATTTAATTGTAATACATAATGATCATTAGTTACGTATCCCAGATCGAGTGTGATAAGGTAATAAATAAAGAAATGCAGAAAAAACCTTATTTCGGTTTCATAACTTCAAATGAGTTTTTCGAAGCAGAAACGAGCGCGAATCCACCGCCTTATTCACGGGAATCGCTCACCAAGACGCTGTCAACGTCTTTCTACAGTTTTCTCAAAACGTAAGCTCTCTTAACAAGTCAAAGAATCCTTATGCTTACGAATAATATGAGCAACTGCAGGAGACCTTAATCTTTATATATAGCTTTCATATTAGGCATTCCTATCACAGACCCGATATGGGTCTAGTCTACACTGATCGAGATATATTTTTCACTCGAACTTCAACTTATTAATTTATATCATTTATTGAGTCACTTTATTATCTTTATTCGGATCAAATTATGTAAGTTAACCGATAAGTATTTGAAAAACCAAAAAATGCAATTAAATATTGTCCAACTTTATGGGAAAAGTAAAAAATATCCAACATTCTCCCCTTTGGACAATGCTTAATTGCGGCATTGACTCAAGTTGAAAATAATTTAAAAACTCGGTTAAGCTACGCTACTGTATTAGTCGACTAGGTTTAAAAATAAAATATTTGATTCAAAGATAACGAAAGTTCATCATTCCATCCTGTAAGGCTTTTGATACCAAAAACTATCAAATGCATGTGTCATGTGCAACACAGATTCAATACAATCACATATACCTAATACCTTACTAATATGAATGGGAAAATAGAGTGCGGCAAACTGGGATGATATCTTTATGATCTAAATTATTATCATCTTTATTTGTAAGTCTTGATTTCTTCAACTTTATGCTAAACTGCATTAGAAAAATCATGTTTTCTTTCATCGAATGCTAAACAACATTAGAAACAACTTTTTTCCTCTCACCAAATGTTAAACTGTATCAGAGGAAATATTTATGCTCTTCAACTGAATGCTAAACTACATTATAGAACCTTTATAGGATTAAAACTTATATCCTCCTATGTCATGTGAAACTTTAAGGATATTTGTATAAAACTGTATGCATGTAAATGACATAAGGTCAAGGTCAATCTGTATATATATCTAATGACCTTTAAATTCTTAAAATTGACACAAGTTTTAAGACTTTTCTACGTATTATGACAATATATGATAACATATATTACTGAGGATAAATGAAGATCATCTTTATCCTCAGTAATACATGTTATCATATCGATGAACCATTATATCGTCTTAATACATCAAATATATAAATGTACAAATGCACATTTAGCAAATATAATGATTCTTTAATTAACAATATCTAAGGACTTCAAAACACCCATATTGTATACTTGTATTTCAAACACAAGTGGATAAAGTTCTTTGGATAAAGTCCTTTAGTTAAAAAATCGACTTATAGTTCCCCAGTCCTTAAATGCTCCAAACCTTAATGTCACCTTTTCGTATCAACTACTTCATGGTCAAATATTTGACCTTGAAATGCTAAGACCCTGTGATATTTGATGTTGTTATTAAAAAACACAACAATAAGATTATCACAGTACAACCGAATGGGTTTAGCCACACAGACAACTTAGAAATCAAGTTTCTGAGCTAAACTGTCTATGAAGTAGCCCCATGCATGCTCTCTGCATGCATAGTCGAGGAAATTACCCGTGTCTACTTGACATACTTCCACAACATTATACCATTTGGAAACTTAAAACTATAACCTTAAGTGAAGTTTCGATCATCCGGACACATAGCTAAATTTGAATCTGAATTTCTACGAGGTTTAGTCTGTTGACTTTTCTATATGTCAACATATAATCTTTGATTTCCTTTAATTACCTCAACATTCGCTTGACTGCATTTTAATGTTCTACACTTGGGTTAACTAGATATTGATCAAATAGTCTAACAGTAAATGCAATGTCCTGCCTATTATAGCTGACCAAACATCAGACTATAAACCGTATTAGAATACGAAACATTCTTCATAACCTCTCTCTTACTTTATTCTTTGAGTATTGTGCCAAAGATTATCTCTCACTATGAGAGATAGGTGCTACGACAGGTTTACAGTTAACCGTATTAAACCTTTATAACATATACTCAATGTATGCACTCTGTGAGAAGTTTGATAAGTGTTGAGATCTTTCAGGTGAATCTGAATATCTAGGATAAAAGATGTTACGCCAAGGTCCTTTATGTCAAAGTTATCGACCAAACGTTGCTTAACCTTATACAACATAGTCAAGTAATTTGACGTGAACAATATATCATCCACATGTAGTAATAGGAAGATAACTTTGCTCCCCCTAACCTCATAGTACAAGCATCTTTTTAACTTTATTTTCCATGAAGTTGAAAGAGGTAATAACCTCATCAACTGTGAGGTATCACTTTCAGGAGGTTTGATGTTAATCATATAATGATCTGCATAACGCGCAAACCATGTCATTTCCATCTGGATCCTGAAATCCTTGAGGTTGTACCATGTAGACCATTTTATAAAGGTCTTTATTTAGGAAAGCAGTTTTGACAACCATCTGATGTAAATCTATATCATCATGAGCTGCAATTGTCATAATTACTCAAAATGTATCATGCGAGGATACAGGAGAAAAGGTAATGTTAAGGTCAACCTTTCTTCCTGAATAAACCATTAGGCAATTGAGCGAGCCCATAAACCGTTGAACTTTATCCCACAATCCTTTAGGTCTTTAAACTTCATTTACAACTGATGAGTTTGCAATTCTGCTACAAATCAACTAACTCCCAGACCTTACCATATTTCATGGCTTGCATCTCATTAGTCATTGCATCCTACCACAAATCTGTATTGGGTCCAGAGACATCTTCTGTAAAAATAACTAGATTCGTAGCATGTCTAATAGCATAGTCATATTTACCTAATAGATTATGTAATCAGAGGAGATAGCAGGTCATCTCACTCTAGTTTATTTACTCAACTGCATTAGATCTTATACCCCCAGGAACCTTAGTGTGTATAAGTATGGGTTTGGGTTCCTATTCCTGTATAGGCATGGTATAAAGACTAAGATCCACCGAGTCTAACCGTATGAGTAGCGGGTACATGATAACTGTAATATCCACCCTGCTATCATCCGAAGGGTCAACAAGCCCACCATCATGATAGACATTGTATCTTAGAAACTTAGCTGTTTATGATTTCACTATTCTGGTCCCTCCTTCTCTACAGTAAGATTTGTAGCCTTTAGAGTGATCGAAATATCTTAGTAAATAGCAATGAGCAGAACGAGCATGCAATTTTTCTTTATAAGGATTATACTACTCCAGTAGGGCAGCTCCACATACAAATGTGTGTAAGACTAATTTCCCACACTTCTAGATAATTAGGTAGATTATTCATGTTCTACATTGACTTCTTCAAGTCCCTTAGGGTACAATTTTATTTTTTGGCAATACATCATTTTGCTCAGAACTACCCTGTATAGTGAATCAAGCCATTATTTCAACCGATTCTATATATCTGGAAAATGGACCTTTTTAAGTCCTGAAACACCATGTTTTCCATGATACTCTTCTCCACAGTTAGATCTGAAACTTTAGATGAATTTCCCAATTGGTTCTTAACCTTCAGTCTTTAAGCAAGAACACATAATTGTAATAGGAATAATCATCAACAAATGCCAGAATGTATTTGGAATTGTATAATGCAACTGTATAAGGTCTACTGATATCTGTATGTATCTGACTTAACAAGTTAGAAGCATAAGTTGACCTCAATATCCTAACCTTATTAGTCAACTTACCCCTGTAACAGTCATCGCACGTTCCCAAGTCATCATAATTTAGAAATCAATCTCTCAGCCTTAGCTTTGGAAATGTGGCCTAAACTTTTATATCACATCTTGTATGACTTTTCATTCATAAAGGTTCTTCTTTTCATGGCTTGTTCAGCAAAATACGAAGAAACATATATCTAATTTAGGGTAAAACACATTCTATACAAACCATATAACAAGAAAGTTGTACCCTTATGTTTTGCATTAAAAACAAAGCGTCAACCTTCTTTGTCTAAAATTGATACAAAAATCACATATAAAATGTGTTATTTAAAATCCAAAATGAACCTAACAGCAAGGTTTAGCTCATATGTTCCCCTACAGATATTCCATCCACTTTTTCATTGCTGTCAACCATTAGTTCCTCCTTCTCTTTATTTGGCTTTATCCTGGATATGAACCCCTACATTGTGGAAGCATCTTGATCAGATACTCCACTATATAGCCACCAAATGTTTAATGCGACTATCGCCAATCAGTTTCATAAATTGATAAGCCAAGGAGTTATTTAATGGTCACAGTCTTTCTTTTTAGGCCTCATACTGTTGGCTTCTTTATGTCATGCAGACTTTTACCAACACTAGATTGACCAGCATCAACATGTGGAGAAGATTTAGGTTTTCTACATTTAATCTTAGCAGGTTTCATCTTTTCTTACCCTTTAATTGCTTCGAGGGTTGTAAAAGTAACAAGCTTGAGTTTCTCCTCCTCAGCATCGCAATGGGCAATCAAACCACTGAAGTCCCATTCCTCATCCTGCGAATAATGTGTCATCACCAGATTACTAAATTCTGGAGGGAGTGTATTCAGAGTCTAGTGAACTATGAAGACGTCAAGAAGAGGGATATTTAGCATCTTCAGTCTACTATGAAGATGAATCATTGTTGATATATACTCCATTACTCCCCCTTCTCCTGTATACCTCATGGAGAATAATTTTTTCATTAAGGAACTTGTCTCAACAATAGGTGAGACTGTGTACCTCTGGGAGATATTACCAATAAATTACTCCGTTATGTCTGTGTCTGGAATTCTGCTAAGCAGATGGTCAAATATGAATTTCTTAATGATCATAAGACATAGGCCTATTTGGTAATCAGCTGATAGCTGATTTTATCAACTGATTTGACCAGCTGATTACATTAGCTGTTTGTCATTTGATATTTGGTAAAATTAGTTGTTTATGTATAAAATGATATATAAGTACATGATTTTAAAAAATAAGGGTATGATTAAATTTAAAAAAATTAAATTAACTTCTAAAACATTCATAATAAAATTAACTTGGAATTTTTTTAAATAATTAAAAACACCTTTTTAAATTTATTAGGAATTTAAAATTACTTAACTTCATTTAATTGAAATTAATTTAAAAATCAAAAGCCTAACAAAACAATTTGCTTATACCATTAACGTACTGTGGCTTGATTTGACAAATAAAGTTGGAAGTTTTGGTCATAACTTACTATTCTCATCTCTTACAACTGCTTCCCACATTTCCTTTTCTTTGTATAACCTCTAGACTTCTGCTGCTTCATAGGCATATTGTCATTTTTGAAAATGCTGAAGGCAAAATATTGCTACTCCTTAGCTTGTTGAAAATCAACTGATTGGGTTAATCAGCTAGCCCATTCAACTAAATCATCAAACACAATAAGTAGCTATTTAACATAGTCAAATAAGCTAAAATGGTCAATCAGCTAATTGTTAGCTAATAAGCTATTCACCAAACGGGGCCATAATCTGTTAGACCGATCCTAGGCTTCATAGGCTACTTTATGAGCTTTCGAGCTAATGGATGTAGGTGGAGATGGTGGAATATCCATCTGTATGGCCATATCAACCTCAGCTATCTTCATAGCATTCAATACATCATTTTTTCACTTCTTTGTATTGAAACTAGTCAGGGTTTCAATGGTGACACTGATATTGTTAACTGAAAAAGTGACCGCATTATAACATTGTTTAAATAAGCACAAATGTAGGTCAACAACAACACTCAAAGTCATTAAAATAGTATCTTTATTGAAAATCTAGTCACACATATTATGTAACACCTATGGGTTAAATGCATAATATATGCAACTAAACCTCCACATAAAAGCAATCAGAGTAAAAATCATTAACTCTCATGACATTACCACCTGTGGGTGAATAGATCATTCAAGCAACGACTCTCCTTTATCCAATGTCTTTATGTACATCTCAAAATCTCATGTAAGGCGAACACCTGTGGGTAGAATAACCAAATCTGAGTCCACAAACATCCTCTAACGTGTAAGCAGAATAATTCAAAATACTGACTAGAAAGGCCATTATGATGACTACATCCTCATCAGCACTCAAAAAGTCCACAAACACAAGGTATACATCTTCATGCCATCCTCACATTCTTTATGGGCATATAGTATGTGACAATGTAATATCAATAAATGCAAAAACCCGAATGCACAATCTCATTGTCACACACTCGTGTTGAAGACATTCTCTAAAACTTCATTTGAGACTTTTGTAAAGGAAAAATCTCAATAGAGCAACTATCATGCTTCACCGGACACTAAACCGACCACCCGAGATACAAGAACCTTTTGTATATCCCTTATAGCAAGTTCGTTGTATGAAAATTCACTCAAAAATGGCTTTAGAATGTCTTAGTTCTTTTTTCAAGTAATTATCATACAATCCCGAATACTAAATATGAGACTTAAGACACAAAAACTTGAAGTATCTCTCTCTTGTGATGTCCGAAACATGAAAATTCATTCAAAATCAGATTCAGAACACTTTAATTCCTTTTCTGGAGTTAAACTTTAATTTATTACTAATGTAATAAATCCAAAAAAATGGAAAATCTCACTTTATAAATTTTCCGGCCCTGAAAACTAACCCAAAACACCTTGGGGCACCCCTACGAAAAATATGAAATTTGTGTGTATGTGCGTGTGTGTGTGTTTTTTAAAAATACTGTAGCACGTTGGCGTCAACACAGCGTCAATGCACTGTATCGTTGACGTCATCCACTGACGTCTGAGATGACGTCAACTGTGTGCGTGCCACTCACGCCGCAAAGCGACGTGTCTTCAACTTGTATGGTGTGTGCTTGGCATGCGTCGACACGTGGCTCGTTCCTGTCGACTGCATGTCTGGCAGGTGTATCGCCTTATGGGCAGTAATGATTCACCTGTCAGCCACATGTCCCACATGCACTCGACGATCTCCTTTGCCTAGCTGAAAAATGGCAATTTCTGACATGTTTCGGACCGATTTTTGGAGCTCTCAGCCTAGTTTTCAACCCGTTTCTCAAGGCTAAATGCATTTATACAAATTTCATGCAATACAAGAAAAAAACTGAGAAACGGAAGTTAACTCTCCGAAAACTTTTGGAGAAAAAACTAAAAAATGTTTGTTTTTATCGCTCTGATACCACGTGTAACACGTAACGATACCTTAATTACATATCTCAGATCGAACGTAAAACGATAATAAAAAAAGAAATACAGAAAATACTTGATTTCGGTTCCATAACTTCAAACAAGCTTTCCGAAGCTGAAACGAGCGTGAATCCACCACCGTCTTTATGGGAGCCGCTCACTGAAATGCGATCAATATCTTTCTACAATTTTCTCAAAACATAAGTCTCTTAACAAGTTAAGAACCCTTATAAATACGAATGATATGATCAACTGCAAGAGACCTTAACCTTTACATATAGCTTCCATATCTAGCTTCCTCAAAATAGGCCAGATATGGGTCCGCTCTATATTGATTGGGATCTATTTTCACCAGACTTTGACCTATCAATTTATCATTTATTAGGTCACTTTATTATCTTTATCCAAACCAAATTACGTAATATAATTATAAGTTATTTGAAAAACCAAAACATGCAATTAAATATTGTTGAACTTTATAGAAAAAAGTTAACAATATCCAACATTAATATAAAAGTAAAGTTCAATTTATTTGATGAACCCATAAATTGATCACATACTTGCATATTTTAAAAACTTGAAAGGATGTTTATCTTAAGTTGGTACTCATTAAGTGCATGCATGTGTGGGAATTCTTTTTATTTATTAATCTTAACTTATCATGTTATATTCCTTTATAAATTATACATAAAATATATAATTATATATGTATAACATCTTTTCTCTGTGGGGCTGACTGGAGAGTAAAGCCAATGTATCAATTATTGTGGTGGTTCCTATTAACACCAGTCTTTTGGGGATTGCCTAAAAAACATCTTTATGACCCAAGTGGACATTATGAAACAGAAAGTGATGGGAAGACATTTTCTATTCAAGGAAGCGTAAGAAAGGGACTATGATATTTGCAGTATAAGGTGGGCAACCAGCTCTTAGCATTATATGATTTTCAGCCCCTCGACCAAGAAATTAACGATAGTTTCTGTCCGCATTAACTGTTGCGGGGTGCACTTGTCCACCTTATCACGTCGCGAAGAAGGTGACTTCATTTGTACCCAAAAAGCTTGGCCGTTTAGTGACCACGTTAGTTTGATGAGTTCATAGTTCATTGAAAATAGAGATAAAGGGCCAAATTCTTTCATTAGACATAATCTCAATTATTAGGTTAGTAAGCTTTTCTAATTTCTTTAGTTGAACTTCAATATCAATTATG
Organism: Erythroxylum areolatum; assembly: GCA_024520975.1. NCBI lineage: Eukaryota > Viridiplantae > Streptophyta > Magnoliopsida > Malpighiales > Erythroxylaceae > Erythroxylum > Erythroxylum areolatum. Next base: position 8,792,810 of record JANIJH010000005.1, on the reverse strand, counting down.
GACAATCATTTCAACCCATGCCCCTTATACACAATTCAATGTATTTAGTGAAATAATAATAATAAACCATACGACCCTCATTCCTCCACTCACGTCTCCCTATGATTTAAAGTAGTATGTTGCATCATATGAATTATTTTATAATGAAGCAACCTACTTTATTTTTCTGCACGCGAGTTCTAAAGAGGTTAACGCTGTGTAGCCTTATTTTGAACCCACAGAGAGACTATTTTTATTAGAACTAAAATGTTATTATTAATACTTAATAAAATTATTTCCAATAAAAAATTCCTTTATTTCCTTGAGACTTTCCTCAACCTTTCATTTCATTTCTTTGAATTTTGTGAGATTTAAAACTGATTAACTAAAAAAAGAAGAAAGGAAGAATATGGTGTCGTTTTTCTTCATTTTGCTTACTTTTTCTTCTGTTTTGCGTTGAATGTTTCATCCATTGTGGTCGTATGCGTGTAATGTGGATAAGGGTCTTTTTCCTTGTCCGTGAAGGCTGACTAAAAATCTTTGGGTAAACGCACCAACTAAAAGTAATACCCCAAAATGGAAGGCAGACCTTCCTCAAAATCAAGGACTTCTAGAAGCCGAAGACGTGTGAGAAGCTCTGCATAGTTGGGAGTTGGGACCCTTTAATGTGAGAAACTTTGAAGTCCATTGTTTGAAAGTCAAATTTATTATTATTGTTATAAATAATATTATTAAAACTAGGAAAAAAATGTACAGAATTTTGGGGTGGTCAAGCAAAGGTGGCTTGGGACTCAGGACTCAGGACTCAGGACTCGGTGTTGTACAGCTTACGGATAACTTGGAGCGTATGCAAAACTTCAACCAACGATTTAATAATAGAAAACTTCTCTCATGTTTTTTTCTCACTTTTGTTTACTATTATCCTTTTCCATTCACGAGCTTTCCTGGAAAACGCCAGCTTTGAAAGTTCAAAGCCGCCACTTCCCTACTGTCTGCACCTTTTATATACGTTGGATTTCCACGTCTCGCATAAGACCATCTCTCATCTTGTGCTTCTCTTGGCACAACAGCTCAAAAAAATATTTTCTTTGTTGTAATCAAGGTCCAGAAAAAAGATCAAGAGAAAGAAGGTGAAATACAGAAAGTTCTCAGTTTTGGTGGGTGTTAAGAACATTTTGTGTTTGCAGTGCTGCTAATCGCTCAACAATGGAGGGCGGTGATATTTATAGAGCAAGCAACAGTCTAAGAAGGGGAAGTTCTTCAATATGGAGAAACACTGGTATGGATGCTTTTTCGGTTTCTTCACGTGAAGAAGACGATGAGGAGGCTCTTAAGTGGGCTGTTCTTGAGAAGCTGCCTACATATGATCGTTTGAGGAAGGGTATATTAACAAGTGCATCGAAAGGTATAGCTACTGAGATTGACATACACAACCTTGGATTCCAAGAAAGGAAGCATTTGATCGAGAGGTTGGTCAAAGTAGCTGAAGAAGATAACGAGCGATTCTTGTTGAAACTCAGGAATCGTATTGATAGGTAAAGACTCGCTAGCAAAACTTGGTTTTCGGTTACTAGAAATTTTAGCAGTGGTAGTTACTAAAAGATAGGAACTCGGAACAGAAGTTGGATCTTTTAACGTAGATAGAATCGAAAAAGAAGAAACAGAGTAGCTCTGTTTTTTATCTTGTAAAGTAGTTGGTCTTAGATGCTTTAAACTTGATACTTCTTTCTCTAATTTTTTAATATACCCCTGCTGTTTTAGGGTTGGAGTTGATCTGCCAACAATTGAAGTCCGATATGAGCATCTGAATATTGAGGCAGAGGCATATGTGGGAAGCAGAGCTTTGCCTACATTCATTAACTTCACTATCGACATAGTAGAGGTAACTGCTTGTCATCATCTTAGTATTAATTACGATTTTGGCATATGATCTATCTATTCCAACTATGGATCTGCAGATTTACTAATTTTTATTTTTATTTCAAAAGGGTTTGTTGAATTATCTTCATATCCTCCCAAGTCGAAAGAAACATCTGACCGTTCTTAAGGATGTTAGTGGAATCGTCAAACCATCAAGGTGAGATTTAAGTGCTAGTTGATATATGATTGTTAATCTTCTACCTATTAACAAATTTTCATATATAATCTGTATCACTTGTAATTCTCACTGTGCATACGTTGCAGAATGACTTTGCTTTTAGGTCCTCCAAGTTCTGGCAAGACCACGCTCTTATTGGCATTGGCTGGAAAGCTTGATCCCAATCTAAAGGTGTTCACATATCCTTGTACCTTTATTTGGTTTATGAGGATTAAGCTATTAATTTCAGACTTCCCCTCAAGATTTTCTTATCTAATTTGAGGAGTTTTCATTTCACTTATAGGTCTCTGGTAACGTGAGTTACAATGGCCACGGCATGAATGAATTCATCCCACAGAGAACAGCTGCCTATATCAGTCAACATGATCTCCACATTGGAGAAATGACTGTAAGGGAAACTTTGGCATTTTCTGCCAGGTGCCAAGGAGTTGGTTTCCGACATGGTTAGATTAGAAGTCCTTGTCTTTTTTGGTTCAATCTGATCTTTTTAGCATAGTTTTCAATATGTAGTCAAGAAATTCTAGCTTAAATATCTGTAATTGTTTGTGGCAACTTTCAGAAATGTTAGCGGAGTTAGCAAGAAGAGAAAAAGCAGCAAATATCAAACCCGATCCCGATATTGATGTCTTCATGAAGGTGAGCAAAAATATCATGTGTAGATAAGGTTACAGCTATGGTGATTTTTCGTCAAATTCAATAAGTTAATATAAGTTTCATTGATGACATTTGGAAGTTAAATTATTTTCCATTTTGGTACTGTAGGCAATTGCAGCAGAAGGTGAGGAGACCAACGTGGTCACGGATTACATACTAAAGGTAATACCATCAGAAAGTATACTTCAGTTAACACAAATCTCTGTGGCTTCATTATCTAATGCCTTTCTTTAATGTTCATAACTTGTACAGATATTAGGATTGGAAGTATGTGCAGATACAATGGTAGGAGATGAAATGTTGAGGGGTATCTCTGGAGGGCAAAGAAAACGTGTGACGACTGGTAAATGAGCTCAATGACCACAAGAAAGAAAAGGGTTTTTATTTGATTTTTGAATCTCTGTGTGTGTGTATGAACATGTTATGCAATCGACATTGCAGGTGAAATGCTTGTTGGACCTGCAAGGGCACTGTTTATGGACGAGATTTCTACTGGCTTGGATAGTTCAACAACTTTCCAGATTATCAACTGCCTAAAACAATCCATTCACATTCTTAATGGAACTGCAGTTATCTCCCTTCTTCAACCTGCTCCAGAGACTTATAACCTATTTGATGACATTATCCTCATCTCAGATGGTCAAATTGTGTACCAAGGTCCTCGGGAAAATGTGCTTGAGTTTTTCGAACAAATGGGGTTCAGGTGTCCTGAAAGAAAAGGGGTTGCTGACTTCTTACAGGAAGTAAGAAATAACAAACAACTCTTGTCTTGTTTTTATCAAAATAGGCCTTCCATAAGAAAATAGAGCATAAAGAATCTTGCTTTTGAACTTTCCTAATCTCTGCAAATGATGATTTCATTGCAGGTGACATCAAAGAAAGATCAGAAGCAGTATTGGGCACGAAAAGATCAGCCCTATAACTTTGTCACTGTCGACGAATTTGTTAAGGCATTCAAGTCATTTAGTGTGGGGCAAAGGATATCAAATGAGCTTTCTGCTCCATTTGACAAGACCAAGAGTCATCCAGCTGCTCTGGCAACGGAAAGGTACGGTGTTGGAAAGATGGATCTGCTAAAAGCTAACTTTTCAAGAGAGTACTTGCTCATGAAGAGGAATTCTTTTGTCTATATCTTCAAGCTGAGCCAGGTGATTATCAAAAGTTTTTGGTGATCTTAGTGCCTTACGCTGAAATTTGCAAAAGTACTAATAATTTCTTATTCTTGGTTTGACGTCTAGCTCACTTTAATGGCGTTCATTTCAATGACCCTCTTCTTCCGAACTGAGATGCATAGAGATACCTTAGTCGATGGAGGAATTTATCTTGGAGCTCTATTCTTTACTACTGTCATGATCATGTTCAATGGTATGTCGGAGCTATCCATGACAATCGCAAAGCTTCCTGTGTTCTACAAGCAAAGGGACCTCCTATTCTATCCTTCGTGGGCATATTCTTTACCCCCTTGGCTACTTAAGATTCCAATCACATTTGTGGAAGTTGCTGTATGGGTGTTCCTGACGTATTATGTCATTGGATTTGATCCTAACGTTGGAAGGTATAAAGAAAAATGTAAATGCTTTAAGACTGCCATATATGATCTTGCTGGTACTGAAAGGGTATGGAAAATATGTGCAGGTTATTTAAGCAGTACATGTTACTATTACTGGTTAATCAGATGGCCTCTGGACTATTTCGATTCATTGCTGCTACTGGAAGGAACATGATCGTTGCAAACACCTTCGGGTCCTTTGCACTACTTGCACTTTTTGCACTTGGTGGTGTTATTCTTTCACGAGGTAAAGTTTCTGCTAAATGTTCAAAGGATGATTGAAATGTTATCAGGTTAAAACTTGCTTGATTTTTGTGGTTCTTCTTGTTGACAACTGCAGATGACATAAAGAAATGGTGGATATGGGGTTACTGGATTTCGCCATTGATGTATGGGCAGAATGCGATACTTGTTAACGAATTCCTTGGAAAAAATTGGAGACATGTAATTTTCCTGAACAGCCACTCTTTGATTAGATATATCTTTTGAAAATGAAATAATCTGTTTTATCTGTTTTACAAATTGCAGAATGCTCCAAACTCATCAGTGCCACTTGGAGTTCAATTTTTGAAGTCTCGAGGATTCTTTCCATATGCGTATTGGTATTGGATAGGGATCGGGGCTTTGATCGGATTCATAGTAGTCTTCAACTTCCTTTTCACTCTGGCACTAACTTTCCTCGGCCGTGAGTTTTATTAACCACCTAAGTTTCCTTGCCTTGTGTAACTACTTAGAGAGCTTGTGCTGATATCTTGCAATTTATATTGGCCAGCACTTGAGAAGCCTCAAGCTGTTATATCTGATGAACCGGAAAGTACTAAAACTAGTCACAGACCTGCTGGAGCCGTTCAATTGGCAGAGCATGGAAGTAGTCACAAAGCACACTCAGGTAAGAGATACCATTGATTATGTGTGATTCTGCTCAGGTCAGCCATTCTGCCTGGCACTTAACTATCTGATGTGAATTTGCATACAGAATCGGAAGAGACGAGCCATGCCAAGAAGAAGGGAATGGTTCTGCCATTTGAACAGCATTCCATCACATTTGATGAAGTTATATACTCTGTTGATATGCCTCAGGTATCAAAGCCACAAACAAAAATCATTTCATCATTCAAATGATGTCTTCCAGTGATGAAGAGAACTGATCTTATTGCATCTGATACATGTAGGAAATGAAAAACCAGGGAATTGATGAAGACAAATTGGTGCTTTTGAAGGGTGTCAGTGGCGCTTTTAGGCCAGGCGTTCTAACAGCGTTAATGGGTGTTAGCGGTGCCGGTAAAACAACTTTGATGGATGTGTTGGCTGGTAGGAAAACCGGTGGGTACATTGAAGGCAACATCACAATTTCTGGATATCCCAAGAAGCAAGAAACATTCGCTAGAATTTCCGGATACTGTGAGCAAAATGACATCCACTCACCCCATGTTACTGTTTATGAATCCATTCTCTACTCAGCTTGGCTGCGTCTACCATCGGATGTCAAGCCCGAGACACGAAAGGTAGGCATTTATATCTTCATTCTTCTTCTGCAATGTAATTTGAATGCAAACTAGTAGTAGTTTCAATCAACTTAAACTGCATTTCCTGAGCCACACTCAATTGACCTTAACATTGGTGACAGATGTTCATTGAGGAAGTTATGGATCTTGTGGAGCTAAATCCATTGCGAAATGCTTTAGTTGGATTGCCTGGGGTGAACGGTCTATCGACTGAACAGCGCAAGAGGTTAACCATAGCCGTTGAGTTAGTGGCAAACCCTTCTATAATTTTCATGGATGAGCCAACTTCTGGGCTCGATGCAAGAGCTGCTGCAATTGTTATGAGAACAGTTAGAAACACTGTAGATACTGGAAGAACTGTTGTATGCACAATCCATCAACCGAGCATCGATATTTTTGAAGCTTTTGATGAGGTAACCTACTAACAGAAATTATTTCTATTTCCTGATCAAGGGGATTCATTGCTGTAATGCGGAAGTAATGTGCTTCATGTGAAATTTGTAGCTATTTCTGATGAAGCGAGGAGGACAAGAAATATATGTTGGGCCACTGGGTCACCATTCTTCTCATTTGATCAAGTACTTTGAGGTATGCTAATCTGATGCATTACCCTCTTACATTGATCATAATAGGATCACAGGCTAATTTATATCACTTTTCTTAATGTTAGTCTATTGAAGGAGTCAGTAAAATTACTGATGGCTATAATCCAGCAACATGGATGCTGGAAGTTAGCACTGCAGCGCAAGAAGTCGCTTTGGGAGTTGATTTTACGGATATTTACAAAAATTCAGAACTCTTCAGGAGAAACAAAGCAATGATCCAAGAACTAAGCAGACCAGCCCCTGGTTCCAAGGATCTCTATTTCCCTACGGAGTACTCACAGCCCTTTTTGACCCAGTGTGTAGCCTGCCTATGGAAGCAACATTGGTCGTACTGGCGTAATCCACCATACACTGCCGTTAGGTTTCTCTTCACAACATTCATTGCCCTGATGTTTGGAACAATGTTCTGGGATCTTGGTTCCAAAATGTAAGTAACAATCGGAGAATATCATATGAAAGGTGTCATTATCTGCTAGTTATCTCACTCCTCATTACCGCTTTGCTGTGACTATATTTGCAGGAAAAGGCAGCAGGACTTCTTCAACGCAATGGGTTCGATGTATGCAGCTGTTCTCTTCCTTGGGGTGCAAAACGCCTCGTCTGTGCAGCCAGTGGTGGCCGTTGAAAGAACCGTCTTTTACAGAGAAAGAGCTGCCGGAATGTACTCAGCTCTGCCCTATGCTTTTGCACAGGTAACACATACGTTCAGATTATCCTACCTGTGATATGACCAAGTTGAACATGTTACTTACCAGTCTCTTCTCATTTTTTCTGTGCTCAGGTCCTGATCGAGATTCCATACATCTTTGCCCAAGCAGTAGTCTACGGTCTCATTGTATATGCCATGATTGGATTTGAATGGACTGCTGCTAAGTTCTTATGGTACCTGTTCTTCATGTACTTCACTCTACTGTACTTCACCTTCTATGGGATGATGACTGTTGCTATGACACCAAACCACCACATAGCACAAATTGTCTCCTCAGCATTTTACGGATTCTGGAATCTCTTTTCAGGATTCATTGTCCCCAGACCTGTAAGTTGTTCTTCTTCCTTCAAATTCATGTTCATCCTTTAGTTTCAATATCATGGAGACCGATCCTAATTCCAAATCTGTTGTTTGTTTGCTTGTACCGAACAGCGCATGCCTGTATGGTGGAGATGGTACTACTGGGGATGTCCAGTGTCATGGACCTTGTATGGTTTGATAGTCTCACAATACGGAGATATAGAGGAAACCCTTGAGAGTGGGCAGACAGTGAAAGAGTTTCTGAATGACTACTTCGGTTACAAACACGATTTCCTGGGAGTTGTAGCAGCTGTTGTTCTTGGGTGCACCGTCCTCTTCGCATTTATTTTCGCATTTTCCATCAGGGCCTTCAATTTCCAGAGGCGATAGAAGTTTTTGTGGTTTCAGCTTGTATATAAGGCTGTCTGTTCTATTAACTATTTTTATTTAATGTAAACCTTTTCTTCAAATGGTTTTGACATCCATATGAAAAAGTGTAATAAAATGTTTCTTTACCAAATTTGCAACACTCCAATTCTTCAGTTCTTTTATCAGTTCAACATCTTAATCTTTTCTAGATTATACCAGGAAGAAGTGGGATACGATTAAGGCAAACTTCATGAGCTGACCATGATTCTAAAGCCAAAGAAAGATAACATTTTCACCTAGAGTAGCTGTCTTTTCACAATGTTCAACTTGTGTTGCCTGAAGACATGACTAAGCAGAATGAATCCTGAAGGCCAACACCTTCTTCCTCTCTGCACTTTTTCCTGGAGATCCCTTCGTGAATGCTTAATCCAATGGAGAGGCAGAGTAGAATCTATCTCCTGCACCGTAAAACCAAGCCATCACTAAGAAAGAATTGAAACGACTTAAAACTAAGCAGCTAAAAACCAAACAGTCTATTCTCGCGTAACCTTCCTTTGTCCTTTAAGTTGAGACCCCCAAATTCTGAAGTTCTTCAACAAAATCTTCCAGGCTATACGTTCACATAAGCTCCCTGCGTCTTCATTCTCATTCCAATTGCCTCCTAAAAGTCTCACCTGGAAGCTCGGTTGTCCCGCCAATCATAGTGGACTTAACGGCGTCCCTTTCAGTCGTGCCTCCACTGTTGTTAATGATGTTTTTGACCTAATTTGTTGCAAAGCTTCACCTATCTGGTCTGAGATTGTACGGAAATCGGTTGCGTGGGATTGGATTGAGTCATTTTGTGTTAAGATCCCTTTTCTTTGGGGTTTATAGGTCTAAACATTAACTTGACATCACAATGTTGACCGCTGCATGATAAGTAGAAATGAAATATAATAACCAAATTTAAATTAACCTTCCTCTCACAAAATTGAGTCAAATTTCATAGGTAGATAATCATAACTATTGCATGATGATTAAAAATGAGCTACATGATCAAAATTATGTTAAAAGTTTTATTGTAATTTAATATTTTTTATTCTTTCTATGCTCAAAATTATTATGATGATAATTATTATACAATTCTTTTATCATATTATATTGGTTATTTATTTATTTATTTTTACCCGAGGCTCCATATTATTAAAATTCTTAAATTCAATGTAGATTTGAAATTATAACCGAGCAAAAACAACTGAATAAAAATTTTGATAAAATGTGAAATTTGGAAAGGTTCAATAGTACATAACTTTACCTCTAAATAAAAGAGAGGCTATTTTCAAAATAACATATCGAAAAATGAATGATATGTGACAAAAAGGAGATAAGTGACAACTAAATAATATAAGAATTAAGGGTATTTTTAAAACATGATAATTAAAATAAAAAATGTCAATCTAAATAAGAGTTTAATGTAATTACTCTTATGTCCTTTTTAACTAGCCCCAGAAATTATGTACATAGATAGGAGGAAAGCCCTTCTTGAACTTATAAGTTGATATGGCAAATGGTTTGGAGTGTCGTTTTGGAATAAAAATAACTAATTAACTCGTTCAGAAGATTTGCCAAAGCTTAGGCTGTGAATCTGCGTTTGAAGATAGTTAATTGAGGATAAGATCTTGAGAACTTAACACTTCCGGCAACTTAAGTACTTCTGGAGCTTAAAACATTTGACATTGTTTGATTCTCTATATTTTGACTTTCTTCCTTAGTTCCCGAGACGTGGCAACTTCACATATTACCAATTTCAGTCTTCTAGCCACGCCCACCTCACCCACTCGCAGTTCAGACGCGTGATGACGCGGACAATAATTCTTGACTAATCCAAAAGCACAAAAAGAGGTCCAAAGAACACAGAGACCACAAAACCATAACTGCCACGTGTCTAACCGCAGTGGGGCCCAACCAGAAATAATGAAGCCATAACCTTAAAAAAATAATTTAAAAAATCATCGAACCGATGAAAATACGATGGAAAAAGGGTTATTGTCCTGACAAATCATATGAAAGAAGCATCTATGTCACTCAAAACTATATATTCCGTTCTCTGTCTCTCTCTCTCTCTCTCTCTCTATGTGCCCGTGTTCAGATAAGAACGAAATGGGTTGTGAAGACGAGTGGGTTCGAGTGGCCATGTCCGATGACACCCTCGTCGTCGACATGCTTTTGAAGCTTAACCAAACGGCGGAAGCAGTGCCACCTGACCAGCCGTTGATTGGTGCTGGTGGTCAGGGTTTTGGAGTCGAGTGGAGCACTAGACAACGTCGTTCCAGACATGTCTTACGTAAAAAGGGTGACCAAACTCGTGTGAGTCCATCCACGCCTCTCTCGTGGAGCGGCGCCACCTCCGTCAGCGGCGGCGGGACTGGTGATGGGTTCGAGGAGTCCAGCGTCGCCGTCAACGCCAAGCCCGTCAACAGCTCTAGATCTAAGGTTCGTTCACGTTGCTTCTTTGTGTACAAGCAGTTTCAGTCGGTGACTATTTCCTTTTTCGTAGGTATTTTTCGTTCCACATCATTATATATATATTTTTAAAAATATTCTTCTGTCTATTTACGCTGAAATGACGATCTCATCCTTTTCGTACGGATCTGGGTGGTCTCCGTCTTACCGTTGAAGGTGTTTAATACTTCTCCAATCTCATGCAGTTTTGGTTTCTTCAACCTTTTTGTAGATTTTCTTTTTCATGGCTCTGGTTCAACGCATCGTTAGATATTCAATTCAACGATACGTTTCCTTTTCTATTAAGTCTGCAAGGACATACACCGACCCTTAGTCCAAGGGCAACAGTGTCCATGGACATGGGCTATGTTCCACAATCAAACCTCTCTGTCGAGCGTCGAGACTTCTCCCTACCCCAAGAGTCAAAACCCTACGAGTTTATCTATGAGGGCATTTTTGGTAATTTGGCACCTCCACCTTTTTGTGTTAATATTTTCGGAAAAAGACTGTTTATTCGGTGGCTTGTTTTTGTGGCAAGATATGTCTGCCTGTCGTCTGGTGACAGTGTCGTTAGTAGTTGGGGGGCGCTTTATTTGGGTTACCGGGGAGGGAATGATCCAGTGTGGTCGCAGCAGCTTCACACTTCATGCGGGCTCATCAGGATCTTGTCTTTTCTCACGTGACAAATGCTGATGGTTCCATCTGAGCCAATGAGAATGAGCTGGAAGTGTGAAAGTCACCTCAAGGGTTGGAGAATTCCGGAAGTTATTTGAAGTGTATTGGTACTTGGTAGTTGGGTGCCAAACGGGAGAAAAAGAGTGGCAACGTCAAGTGGGGACCATTAACTGTTACCAAATTTGTTGGTATGAGCTGACTTGTTGGTTAGCTCAATTGTGCTTAACTAACATTATACGTATCTAAAGTCTAAGCAGGGAGTAGATGGCTTAAAGGTGCCTTCTCATAATTGGGATCTTTCTAGGACACCCTAACAAAAAAAGCTACTGTATATATAGCTACGTGTATGTACTAACAAACCACTGTATATAGTTCGATCCTGCGTGAGGGCAAGCCATTTTCAACTACTTATATTTCTCAAAAAAAAAACCATATACATCACGTACCAACTTAAGAACTCTGAAACGGGGGGAGGAAATGTGGGAAAGTTGTTTTATGAAGGCATTGACAACCCTATACGTTTAGTAGATAAATGTGTTTGTTGTGTTAGTTCTTGGAAGGGAGCTTATCAATTGTATGAAGGGTCACGATTATACCGTGCACATTTAATATACATGCTTCCACACATTGTAGATGCATTTGAGTATAATGGAGGAGTTTTTAGTTGGTATTTAGCACTTTCATGCCAACAAAATGAGCCAGCCTTTCTTTATTAGGAAAATAATTTCCTATTTCTTTATTCGTATAGTTTAACTAATTACTACTGTTACCAAATGGCTGGGAAAAACTTTCTGTTCATTAATCTGAACTATCCTATATTGTTGTATGGACAGGTCACTGTTAAAAGTGAAACATCTTCTGTCAAGAAGTCAAGGAGGAGGAAGGTTTGTAAATGAACTTCTCTTGCATCTTGTTAAGAGTAGTGTAGTGTTTTTAGAGGTCCATTGGTCTTTCTCTGAACTTTGTTTTAATATTTGCAGACTTTAGCTGAGCTTAAAGATGAGGAGAGTTTTCTGCTGAAGGAAAAGCGAGATCTACGAAATGTATGAAGTCCAATGTCTATGTTTTCTCTCGTCACCCTTTACCTTAATATAGGATTAAATCTAATCTATTGATAGGCTGACGTATTTTAATTATCTATGGAGCAGCAATTGACAATGTTTCGACTAACTTTAGAGAAACAAAGAGCTAGGAATGAGAGCTTGAAGAGGGTGAAGGTAAAGCTGCAGAACCTTTTTCACATATCTCAGGGGCTTCTATGTTCTGTGTCTGCGCTCGTTGACCACAAATACTCTGCATTACCATGATCCGTTTTAAGATAGAAAGTGATCCCTTATCATCTACATGCTAACTATATCAAGTGCACTCTTGCTTTGTCCTTTTCTGTGTGGAGGTTGATCTTATGATCAAAGTTCCATTCTCTTAACTTTTGAAAGGTTATTATGATAATATGATTCCTGACAACTAAGATTGCTTCTACTTATGCAAAAGTTGCAATTGATTCTGAGAGATCAAGTAATGCATGATGAGGAAGTTCTCGGGAAGATGTTTGATCTTTTGATGTATGTTGCTTTGAAAATGTTAAAACAACCCCACCCCCGTTACCTGATTTGAATTGCATTAAATATAGATAGCCTTGCCAACCAACCAACCAACCAACCAATCTGACAGTGATTCTGTTTCCATTGACAGCTCGATTTGCTATCTCATCATACTCCAAAAGGAGTTGCTGCTTTTGTTAAATCAGAAGATGAGAATTTGGGTCAAGCTGAACCAGTAATTGTAGCCAGTCAGTCCTCAAGTTCTATCATGTCAATAGCTGCTACATGCAAGGAGATTGTTCCATATCCTCAAGCACCTGAGGTTGGAAGTGCAAGGCCCTTCTTTCTGGTACCTGACCTAAATTTTCCAGCTGATGAAGATTCAGGCTCTGAACTTTTATGTGGAATGAGCTGAGAAGAAATAACAATCTATTCCGACCATCTTCGCCCTGGATGACTAATGGATAACACAAGATCCAAAAAGCTCCTAACGGTATAAAATTGGAGTTCATGTAACTGCAGATTGCCAGAAAATGCATTTTACTCATGAAGGTGGAGGGTAGTGTAGAGATACTAATCTTTAGTTACTGTTGACGTTCTCTTACTAAGCAGTTTTCTACATTCATCCAAATTCTTTGGGGCCAAGCTAAATCTCATTCCCTTTGTTGTTATGTAGGAAATGGTAACAAATATGGTGTAATTACTTGATAGATATCACATGTTATGGTACCTATATATATGATGTTTCAAAATTTTGCTGATCTTTATTTTGTGTATGTTTTCGATAAAAGCTAAAAACACATTCCATAAAACTTGTTCATCAAACTGTTAAAAGTAAACCTATAACCTTAATAGAGATTAAGCCAAAGACTTATTGACCGTAGGAATCGTATTCATTTAAAATAGAATCTTTAGTTGGAGCCCGTCAATGATGTTATAAGAGATCTGCACCACCTCCGACTTTCATGGGTGACCTGTTACAAGCCATTTTTTATGGTTGCTGATTGATTATATCTCTGCGCTAGAGAGCCTAGCAAAATTTTAGTCTACTGCTGCTTCCAGTTCCAGGTGCATAAACTGCTAGTTTGACAAAGACCATGCATGTACGTTCATATCAGATTTGCAGAGATTTTGTAATCACAGTGACGCTAGTATTAGACCCTATCTCTCTCTCTCTCTCTCTCTCGCAACTGGATGTGAAGTAAGAGCATATTTTAGGAAGATGATGCATATTACAAGTTCTTAATTATTGGTAATGTTGGTACTTGTAAGTTGTACTCCGTCCATGGACAGTAAATTAATTCATCCCTGGAACTTCTGCAACTCTATTCAGCCATGGAATACATCAACAAATAATACTGAACACACCCTGATCATTTGTCATTTTCCATTTCTAAAGTCAAATGATAATGCAGAAAGTTTGTAACTAACATGCAACAAGTTGGAAGACTAAAGTGCTAGAGAATAACTACACGTAGTCTAAGTTTCAATATATATGTAATATTCGTAAAGTTCTTTCACATCTTTCGAGCACTGACCACAGAAGGTTATCTCCAGTCTAGCGCTTGCATTGCCAAAATACAGCCCCACTAACATCCTACTGTGCCATGCACGATCAAACTTAGCAAAAAAGCACTAGCCAGTACCCATTAACATTCGACAAACCAACCTAAAACCACTCAGAAAACCATAGATGGAGTGTTACTATTCCTGTTGTTATTAGCACCATATCCAACCTCCAATTTCAAGTCAAGTTCCACATGATCATCTTTGTACGACCCTTTCTTCCCAATGCCAGAAGCATGGTTACTAAAATCACTGAACAAATCAGTCATAGAAGTAACCACCGCACACTTTCTGCTACAATTGCTATTCCCTTTACTCTTCCTCCTCCTCGCATCTGTGGATGACGTCCCCGAAGAAGTAGGCGATGATAAAGGCAAAACCGAAGGTATTTCAAAGTTTGTTCTTGCCTTCGCACCTCTAAGCCTCCTAGCAGCCGCGTCATACGCACGCGCCGCCTCCTCCGCAGTGTCAAACGTCCCAAGCCAGTGACGGCACCGCCCTATGCGGTCTCGTATCTCCGCTGACCATCTTCCCCAGGGCCTCTTCCGCACACCTCTATAACTCCTTTGCGACGAAACAACACCACCACTATTCGCATTGCCACCCACTTCATGTTTTGACGTTTTAGACAGAGAAGACTTGTTGGAGCTTGTTCCGAAAAGAACGTCCCTACCAACAACAGCCGCGATGCCGTCGAGGACCGGAGGTACTTCGGATGGGTCATGTTGTTTTTCACCCTCGTTGTTGCAAATATCAGTAAAGGACCTAAACCCTGAGACATCAAAGACGGGTTTATAAACCGAAGGGCTTAGGAACCGAAACATTTCTGACAAGGGAATGGTTTCGGGCTTGGGTAAGAACGGAACGGGTAGCAAGTTTTGGTTGTTCATGGTAGGTAACATCGGTGAAGCTCCAAAGGGTTTAAGGCCACTAACTAGTTGTTGGGGAGGACAAAAACATGGAGGAGTTGATATTATATAAACAAAATGGCATTCTTAATTCTGGAGAAGAAGATATCATTTAATAATTAGAGATACACCTGTCAACTTTGATGAGACCGTAATCCGTCTCATAGGGTATTAATATTATCCCCTATACATAATCTTAGGCGTACCCCAAATCCTATTGTCAATCACAATAGTCAGGACCTGGAACTTAAGCTCATTCATGGTCAGATCCCGTAGAGCTTTTTTTTTTTTTTTTCCTAATTAGGATTGTCTCTCTTTGTTTTTACTTGAATGACCATTTGCATCCTTGTCTGAACATGAACTTGTTTAATTGAGCTGTTTTTATTTGAAGTTGCATTGAGTTGTAGCTGTTTTCAACTTCTTTATAACATGATTGTAGGCAGCTTTGCTTTAGCAGCATTAGCAGCAGAAGAACAGGGAAATCTTTGATAAAATGTGGATTAATCATGTAACGAAGAAGCAGGTGATTTGATGGGGTGTTTTTTTTTTTTATTAAGGGGAGTTGAAACAATCGAGGAGGACTTCCTTGGTAGTGTGTTTTCCATAGCCGTTGGATTACGTGAAACCTGTTACAGCATCACGGTGTCGTCAAAGGAAAAGATTGTTTTGACTCACATCCTGCTTGCCCTTTATTGCATTTTGCTTGCTTTTTAAGTTCTGGTGCTGCTCAGGGGCACCAAAATAACCATGTGGTGCACTTGATGGACCAATATGCAAGTAGGGTTTTTGTGTGATTTGGTGATGGAGGATTGAGTCATTTGGCTTATATTGACACACAAATGGTCCTGATCGTGTCAATCACAACCTCCTGGACCCAAGACAAGGCATCAGGAGCATTTGAATTTTGAGGGGTTTTAGGTTCAGGGTGAATATTTATGAAGGTGGCCAAAGATCGGTGATAGAAATGTTTGATTGGACTGTAATCTTTTGGGTGAAGTAAAAGTAAGCTGTGAGGGTTAGTGGATGTCGATTTGTTAATGATATTTTGTCATTCCATATCAACTCTAATATATGTTAGGAATTTTCAAGTTAAGTTTAATTTTAAGAGAATGGATATTCAAATTAGTTAAAGTAAAACAATATTATTTTTAACTTTAATTTTAAAAATATATAGAATGATACTTTACCATCTTTAAGAACACCGATGAAAAGAATATATAAATTATCAGTGGAATAATTATAACATTTAATTTATAGGCAAATATAGAAATATTAATTTTCATATCCTTAAAATCCCATGAAGTTGTGAAATTTTCACAGGGAAACAAATTCCTCAAAAAGTGGGATTTTAATGGTCCTATGAGAAATATATTCAGCAAGTCTAATGCCATGCAACTTGTAAACAAATTAAAAAAAATAAATCTAAAATTAAACGATAAGATAAGAAATTTAAGGTTTAAAACGTTCAATCGATATTAAACTGCATAAAATCGGTTAAAACTTAAATAATATTTAAAAGATAATTAAAGAAAACTATTCTTAAATATAAAAAAATTTAAAATTTAATTAAACAATAAACTATTAAAATAAAAATTAATTAGTGTATTTTGGTTTATAAAAATAATTAGTCTATAAAAATTGACTGATTAATTAATAAATTGATCAATTTTTAACAAAAAATTTAATAAACTAAATCGAATGAAAACTTAAAAATTAAACCAAAAAATTGACGATTTAAAATTTTTATTATAAAATTGACCCAACTAATTTAATTTTTAAAACATTGATCTCAACTATTAAATAGAGACATTTTCAAGCATATCTCTTACTAATAAACTTAGTTCTTTTTGGTTCACTTTCCAATAAAACGGGAAGCACAACATAGAACAACATCATTGGTTTCTACATAAATAATCAGAGTTGAACAACATTGATCCTATACATGTACTGTATTTGTCCAAACTTATGAAGTCAATCTTCTATATTCTCGCATCAACATAAGTCCATGCAAAAAGCATCAAGCAACACATCCTAACACAAGCTACGGAGAAAGAGAGAGAGAGGGAGGGGGGGATGTTGTGCTTGTGCATGTCCATTAATAGTTGGGAACTGTTGTCTGGCTTCTTATGGACGTATCTCAAGGTGGTGGATGAACTGCCTTTGGTTTTACTATGATATTTGGAGAAACATTCTTAGAAAGAATGTCCGCCTATAACTCTCCAAACTAACTCTACCATAAAGAGTATATGTGTATATATATGTAAGAGATGACATTCCCAAGGGAAGCTTACTAGATAGCGAGATGCACGGGAATGGTTTGGGTGTTCTTCAATGTGCACTCTTTAGACTGACAGATCTTCTCTTGCAAATAGAGAAAAAGAAGCTTTTCTTTATCTGCGTGAGGGTTCGTGGGGATGAATAAAGAAAAAAAGACAAATTCCCAAGAAGGAACTACTGAAGATAACAATGACCTAAATCAAACTGAATCGAAAAGCATATTTGTCCATTAATTCAGATCGAGTTTCAGTCAACTTGCCAGAAAGTAAATCATCATCATATCTTTATGATTCTTATATCGTCAAGTGCAAACCAAAGTCTTAACTATGCCCAGTTTTTGGGGAACATATATGAATATGTCACTGGAACATCAAGTTGTTTAATCTCTTTGATTCGGGCATCCTCTAGTTTTTGAGTCCTAAATTACATGGAAATTGAGATCAAAATTACTACATTTTACTATAATTCTATTGAGGAAACAGAATTGATTATTTGAAAGAAAAAACATTAGGATGGCCCAGTGTAGATTTATTAAGGTTCTTGACCTATCCAAGCCACCATAGTTTAGTAATCTAATAGGAACTGACTAAAACTGCGGGAAAGATCCAACTTTCACTAGTCCCGGGATGATGGGGGATATTAGGACAAAGAGTTTTTTTGCTTATCATCAATTGTTCTTATCAAGTACTGGTAAACATTTAAACAGAATCTCAGCTGCTAGCTCCAATTCCTTTTCTGAGATTATCAATGGAGGCACCAGCCTAACTACATTGCCCTTTCCTGCAGTTAAGATCAAGAGACCGGAATTTCGACAGGCATCCACCAGAGGTGAAGCAGATACGTCCAACTCAATTCCAATTATGAGTCCCAGACCCCTTACATCTTTCACATGTGAGTTTCCTCCAAGCTTTTGCATCAAGAGTTCTTTGAAGTACTGACCTTTCTTAGAGACACTGGTCAAGAAACAAGGCTGTGATATTTTATCTAAAACAGTAACGGCAGCATTGCAAACAAGAGGACCACCGGCAAAAGTACTTCCATGGTCTCCATGCTTTATGGCAGCAGCAACTCTTTCGCTTACTAAAACAGCTCCTATGGGAAGGCCTCCTGCGAGAGGTTTAGCAAGTGTCATAATATCAGGGAACACTCCGTATGCTTCATGTGCCCATAGGTAACCAGTTCGACCCAGCCCACATTGAACCTGAAATCACAAGATGCCTGTGAGTTATCTTCTGACAAAGGTAACTCAACAAGAACAATGTAAAAGAATAGTAAAATACGATTTCTCTACCGCACATCCTGCTGATTAACTGTTGGAATTCAAATGCACAGAAACTCAACCTAACCATTAAAAGTAGTAAAATCACCGAACCGCATAGCATTCATGAATAGTGAAGCCTTTCCGATGAAGAATACTAGGAAAATCAAGTTCCTCTTTAATCGAGCAACTTCTTCACTTTCTCAATTTAACCATGGAAATTTGTACACTTGTTATATGGGAAACTTATAAAGTCGAATATAAAAGCACATGAAGAGTAATTCTTTACTTCCCCAGAAAAACATTTAAAATACCATCAAGTTCAAATTTAGAGCAAATGTAAACCCTATTCTTGATTCTCTTGTCAAGAACTTCTTTGAACTTTACAAACTTGAACTGTCGCCCAAATGCAGAGGAAATATCCACAACAACAGATGAGCACCGATTATGATTAAAACAACATAAATATATCTAGTTTAGTTAATAAGACCTTTTACAAGCACGCTAAACTTTGTTACTTATATTTGATTTTTTTCAGAAAAACATAATTTCATTCCCTTTCTTCTCCTCTCGTATGCTTGAGAAAAGTGGCCAGCATATTTCATCAATGAGATGACATAAACAGGCATAACATCACAACAAATCAAGTATGCAATGAAGGAAAGTTGGTATCATCATTGTTAAAAAGTAAAAGGTCTTTAACCTCATCAAACACCAGCAGAGCCCCAGCTTCGTCACAAGTACTACGCAAAGATTGCAAAAACTCCTTTGTTGCACTGTAGATACCACCTTCACCCTGAATAGGTTCCACAAATACTGCGGCAATTTTCCCTTTCAGTATCAAATCCCTCGCCTCTTGGATATTGCCATATTCCAGGAAAGTAACTCCAGGCATAACAGGCTCAAACGGAAGACGGTAATGCTCTTTGCTTGTCAAAGCAAGGGCTCCCATGGTCCTTCCATGGAAACTATTACTAAATGAAATGAACTCTGTTGGATAGTCTTTCTCATTTGGATGTGAAACTTTTTGGAACTTCCGTGCGAACTTAATAGCAGCTTCATTCGCTTCGGTTCCAGAGTTTGAGAAAAAGACACGATCAGCAAAAGAAGAATCCACAAGACGCCTTGCAAGTTCTACCTAAGCAATAATCAACCCAGAATTACATTCCTCTTCCACATTCAATTCCTCAATCAAGACTTACCTAAAAACAGCTTAAATCAGCCACTACCCGTTAAGGAGGAACATCCCCTAAGAAAGACACCATTAATGGATCTTCGTGATGCTGATAATTAGTCATACCCAACTTTGTTCCCACTAAAAACAATCCATAAACTTACCCAATAAGGAAAAGGTTTCAACTTCAAATGAAAGAATAAACCTTTATAACATCAAACCAAAACCAAGCACAAAGCAACAGATCTTTTCATTATAAAGAAAGAAAAAAGAGCAATAACACTTACTTGGGGGATTGAATAGTAGACATTACTAACATGAGTGAGCACCCCAGCTTGCTGTGTCACCGCTCGCACCCAGTCGGGATCACCGTGACCGAGCGAGTTAACAGCAAAGCCGGATGTGCAGTCCAAGTACTCTCGCCCCTCAGGATCGTACAATTTACAGCCTTTGCCATGGGAGAGCACTAAAGGGGTCCTTGCATATGTCCCCACCATGACCTTCCCCTCCATCTCCATAACCTCGTTACTCTTTAGACTCAGCTTCTTGGAATCCGCCGGCTGAACATTAATGCCAAGACAAGCGCGGGCGTGGAACGAACGGCGAGCATCCAACGACGGGTACAGAATGACAGGACGGTTGGGGAAACGCTGGAGAGAGGCCATTGGTCTGGTTTTATTGAATAGCAAATGTTTTATGATCCAAAAGGTTGGTGCTTTGGTGTTTAAACAGGGACTTATGATCTTTGTTTGTGCAATAACTTTGAAGGGAATCGATTCGAATGGGAATGGTCAGAAAAATTTTGCAGGGGTTTAAGGTTTTGTGTTACGAGAAACAGAAAAGTAGTCTTCAAAAGTCGAACATGTCATGTGAGACACGGCTTTGAAGTTTGGATTTCTTTTCTTTCATTTTTATAACTTTTTCTTAGGTAATGGAAAGGGTATATCTTTGCTTAGGATTAAGTACGTGTAAAATTTATATATGCTGTTTTGTGGGTTTTACGGTTTAAGAGTGGGTTGTTAGAAATTTCTCCGTTAACGATTTCTTTTTTTCCCTTTCCCTCTTAAACTTCTTGTGTATTAAATACCAAAGGAATGAGTTCTATTTTGTCTATGATTTCATCTACTTTCTTTGAATTTCCTTTAAGCAAAATTAAGATTTTGAGTTCCTGAAACTCATTTCACTAGTTATTTATGGCTTCCTTTTGTTTCAAACCATTAGGTATGGGGGGCTCTGCTTTAGATTTAGTTGGAGTTCCATTGCTTCAGGAAACTCTGTTTGCAGCGAAGCAATCTGATGCAGTTGTTCTTGGTGCCATTGGAGGGTAATTTACCTTACTTGTTTTTGCTCTGTATTGTTCACTTTTCCTTTCTTTTTCGATATTTTCATAAAATTGACACTCGAGATTTTAATGTTTCCTCTTTGTACAAGAGGCAAGCTCTCGTGATTTTTCTTCCCTGGTTTTTATCTTTAAGGCATAAGTGGAATACAAATGAAAAGCATATCAAGCCAGATACTGGGTTGGTTCAGCTTAGAGCAGGTCCTGAGGTCTTCGCAAATTTAAGCCCAGCAACTGTTTTACCACAGGTAATGCGCTTTATAAACTTGTATACACAAATATGACCATGGCAACTTATCTTCTTCTTTTTTTCCTTCTCATTTCATTAGTTCAGCTCTTTTGATTAAGGCACATCTCAAATAGAAGTATACTTAGCCATGTCATGGTTGCAGCGGGAAAATTGAAGAGACACCAGAATCTAAGCATTTTAATAGCGAGTCTACATACTTTTCAAAGACTTTTATAAGCTTGTGCTATTACCTGACATGTTAGAAACTAGCCAAAAAAACATCTTTTGCATCCTTTCAGCAAAATCTTTGAGTTCAATGAAGTAGAAATTATTTGCTTCTATTGTGAGTTCAAGATTTTACATTGATGAAAATATACTTCAGTGATGTGGAAGAAGAAATTTGGATTTATTAACATAATGGCTGAATCCTTAAATATAATGTAGCTGTGTCAATTAATCCTTTCAAACTGTGATTTAATTTGAGAGGCGGAGATCAATTTTAGTTACTTCAAACTACCATGAAGCAACAATTATTCCTTGAAAGGATATGCCTTAAGATCAGATGCCCATTGAGCTGACTGACGTTGAGCTCTTTTATTAGCAAAATGTTGCTTTACCTGTCCTTCGAAATATATTTTTAGCAACTGCCCATCAGTGCTCTCTGTGTTCTTTTGTTATGAGCATTTTTTTACTTTTTGTCTTGTTCATAGATAGATCGTCTTATATACCTCTCCTTGATGAGGTTTTGTTGCACAATCTTGCTCACTGTAGTTGGTGGATGCTTCGACTTTGAAGAAAGAGGTTGCTGAAGCTGTTGACTTTATGATTTATGGGAGCTCAGTGTTATTCATGTAGTTACACATGGATTCGATCCTTCAAACCATTGCCTTCCATCCTTCCCACCTTTTCTATCATTCTCATTTTTTTAAACTAGAAAAAACAGAGGGATATTTTCTGGAATAGGCATCTATTTGGGAAGCCAAGAGGTTTTCACACTGATGACACTGGTGAAGAGATTGACTACAACACAGGTGTATGCTTCACATGAGGTAGGTCTATTGATATCGATTCTTGTGGTAGCTAACATCGATAGTAAATGCCCCGATTTGGTCCTTTTCTTTTCCTATGTTTTTCCCTTTCCCCCTCAGCAGTTGTATCTGTGTCCTTTCCACTTTTATTGAACTTGAAAATTGCAGATGCTATGGTCATCAGCTCTCACTTTTAAAGATTTTGTAAGGTTTCCAGTTTCTGCTTATCCTTTTAATGATTTAATGTTTATTTTTATGTGAAATTTGTCCATGTTGATCACATTGCTCGTGTTGCATTTGAGACTGCTAGCAAACCACTCGGAAAACTTTGTTCTGTTGACAAAGCAAATGTCTTGGAGGTGGATTATATTTGTAAATTCAATATAATGCTTTCAGGGTGTTACCTGTAACCCCCGTTCTTTCCTCTTCTTTCTGAACAAAATTTTAATTTTGTTGACTTCCTACCATGCTTTATGTTGATTGTATAGCATGTGAAAGACGGTACTAATCCTCTTTTATGATAATAAGGAATCACATGAATTGATTGCTGTTTATCTCAAAGAACATATTTTTATGTTACACAAAAGCATGCCATGAATGATACATTGATATGCCATTTAAAAATGTTTACAGGCATCAATGCTTTGGAGAAAGAGGTAAGGGCCATAGCCACTGAATATCCTGATGTTGAGCCCTCACACGTTTATGTTGACAACGCTGCAATTCAGCTTATTCGCGATCTGAAACAAGTTTTTAACAAGCAAATAATTCAGAAGAAATTTAGATATGTGGGAAAATGAGATGGTGGTAGAATTGATAAAGCTTATCAATATCTGATATGTGACATTTGCGGTTGATACAATAATGGCTGACAACATATTTAGAGATATACTCTCTGAAGAATAGTTTAGTCTTCTTTATGCTCAACAACTCTAGAGAACCATCCTTTCATATATACTAAGGGGGCGGTTGGTTTGTATGAGGGAATGGTAATAAGAATGGGAATGAATATAGTGAGAAATGGGAATGGATATTATCATTATAATTATGATGGTTGGTTAAGAGGAAGGAATGATTACCATTACTATTGATAGTGGTTGGTTTGTAAAAAATAATGTAATTAATTAATTACAATGTATTAATTAATTAAAATATTGTAGTTAATTAATTAGAGTATTTTAATTAATGAATAAATTAAATTTCAAT
>JANIJH010000005.1:8742689-8752833 GCA_024520975.1 Erythroxylum areolatum | reverse complement strand
ATTTATAGACTTTGTCTCCAACTGCTTCTTGATTCTTGCTTCTTGAATCTTGCTTCTTTGAATCTTGAAAGAAACGGCTAATCAGTTGAGTTCTGTAACTAACCCGAACTGACTCTTGCGTCTGCTTTCTAATTTGCGTCTTCACCTGTTTTTCAATTTACGTCTTCGTCTGTGTTTTGTTTTGCGTCTGCGTCTGCTTTGCTTTGCGTCTACGTCTGCGTTTGCGTCTGCTTTTTATTTTGCGTCTGCGTCTGTATTGCTTCATCTGTATTGCTGCGTCTACTTTTGTTTTTCTTTTATTTTGACTTAACACGACTAACCAAGGAAATTAAGAAACAAATAATAAAATTCTTAAGAATAACAAAAATATAATCAACGTTACGAATTAACTTTTTAAAATTAATTGATACAACTTATTCACATGTCATTATCATCATCCTCATCATTATTATCATCATTATTACTCCATTTTACTAATTGATTCTCATAAATTTTGATCCACCACAAATGTATTACTTGAAGTTTCTAAGATCCTTGTTTCCTTCTTTGCAATTATAGAGATAATGCTTTAATTTTGGTTATTCCTTTCAATCAGTGTTGTTCTTGACATTTTATAAGCTCTAAATAAAGTAAAAAAAGACCCTATCTTGTCTCTTTTTATTCTTTATTGTTGCTCTTTATGAGAGTTAAAAGTAAATTTTTGACCCTCATAAAAAACAAAATAAGGCAAAATAATGACCCTTTTTGTTGCTTATTTTATTATTCATGATAGTGGACTTAGGAAGATGGCCTTCTTGCCCTTGCTTTTGCCCTGTCTTGAAATTACTAATGAATAAAGCTTTCATTCTCTTTGTCACCAAAGTCCTACAAATTCTTCATCTGACATGCAAAACTTGTCTACTTGAGAGTTAATCATTACTTATAATCATCATTAGTCACTACGCGTTCCTCCCTTCTTTCACTGCAATACTTTTTAGGTCAATATAATATCCGGTAATGTCATTTACTTCTTTTAGCAACTTTTCCAGCAGCTATAACTAATACTAATTTCTAAAGAGAAGAGTAATTCTATTGAAGACAATATAACTGTTAACTTTATGAGTAGCTGTGCTTTTGTAAATAGTTGTGTATTGTTTATTTAATAAAGTGTAGTCATTTTGTACATAGAAGATAGCTTATGTTTGTTTACCTTGTTCTGTATATAAAGAAAAATATGATTATGTACAGTGAAGTAAAAAGTAATAAAAGGTCAGTTCTTATTTTACCTCTCTCTATACGAATTGTATCATGTTATCAGAGTGGGGAACGAAGTTGTAATCAATCGTTTGGTTTTGATCGATTGATTCAAGAGATCAAGATCTTGTGAGGAATCGACTGTTGATCATCTTCAACAATTCTATTTTGTGTCTGTGCTTAAGGGAGCAACAGAGTCAAAGGATCGAGAGTTGGAGCTTTCAAAACTTCATTTTCTTCTCACGGGTGCGCATCTAGTTTGAGTCGTTGGTAACAATGGAAGGTTTTTCACATGATTCCCCAGCCATATCGACTCTAGATCCCAGACTGAGAGTTCCACCTAAAGAAAATCAAACATACCTTCAAGGATCAAACTATCTAGGTATGAATTTAGTTACTGCAGATTTGAATGGGAATAATTTTTTGAGCTGGACTAAATCGGTTAAAATAGCTCTAGGAGATAAGATGAAATTAGGGTTTATTAATGGAACTTGTCAGAAACCTAGTCCCAGATCTGTTGAATTTGATAAATGGATTAGGACTGATTATAAGATTAGATCATAGATTTTGAACTCAATGTCAAATGAGATAGTTAAAGCTTTCATTTATACAAATTTTGCTCGAGAATTATAGTCAAGATTAGAAGAAAGGTTTGGAGAAAGTAATGGTCATTTGTTATATCATTTACAACGACATATTAGTGCAGCATCACAAGGAAATCTGTCTATTGCTAAACACTTTACTAGTCTTAAGAAATTGTGGGATGAACTCTAATGTCTCATGCCTATCCCACAGTGTACTTGTGGGACGACAATACAGTGTGTATGTGGAGCACCTTGGGCTCTAGTTGATTTGACGTCATTGAATCAGTTAATGCAATTTCTAATGGGTCTGAATGAGAGTTATGATCATGCTAGGAATCAAATTCTAGTTATGGATCCTTTGCCTTCTATCAATAAGGCCTACTCTATGGTCTTAAGGGTAGAAAAGCAAAGAGAGGTGTAGATGGTTTTTAATAAAGGAGTAGAGCATAATGATATGTTGGTGAGTAAAGGGAATATTAAGAAGGTTGGAGATGGAGGAGGGAAACAGTTTAAACATAAATGAGGTAGTAGTGATAAGAGTGAGATGTACTATTCTTATTACAAGAAGAACGAACATATGAAAGAAAACTATTTTAGGCTCACTGGTGTACCAAACTGGTACAAGGAGCTGTAGAATAAGAAAGGAAAAGGAAGTGGGAAGAATTATAATGCTAATGCAACGAATGAAGATAATTCATTCAATGTAGATAAAAGTAAATTAGTGGCAAATGTTACTACTGGTACTTCTAATCCTCTATTGTCTGAATTGTTTAAACAAGAATTGCTAAAGTTGGTGAAGAATAGAGCAATCTCAAATCCTCTCATGGTGAACCTGGCACGTCTTTCATATTTTACAGGTACACTTCCTTTTCTAGCTCTTTCTAGTCTAAATAGCTTAGGTTTAGATTCGTGGATATTAGATACAGGAGCCTCAAACCATATGTGTGTGGATATTTCTTTGTTAACTAAACCTGTTGTGCCTAACACATTCATACCTGTATATCTGCCTCATAGAACTCAGAACCGTGTACATCACATTGGTGATGTTTTCCTACCTAATGAACTTATCTTGGCATAAACACTACGTATACCTACTTTCAAATTCAATCTTTTGTCAGTTAATAAACTTGCAACCACTTCCTCAGTCACCTTGAAATTTTATCCAAACTACTGCATTTTGCAGGACCTAAAGACTAAATAAATCTTGGCAGTTTATAAGGTTGTAGGGAGGCTTTATATCCTAAACAAGGATTCCTTCAAAGCTGACACAATAGTCAGATATTCTATGTGTACTATTAACAGTAGTCCCAATAATGTTCATTCTATGTCTATGTACAAACTTTGGCATCAACGTTTAGGCCATGTTTCTGACAATGTACTTAGATATATTGTTTCTTTTGATAATAAAGTGACTGGTGTAGTTGGTTTTTGTGATATTTGCCCAATTGCTAAATAACACAGATTGTCATATCCTTTTATCACTATTCATATTGTTTCTATTTTTCAATAAGTGCATGTTAATATTTGGGGTCTCTATAATCAACACTCTGTTTCTGGTGAGAAATATTTCCTGACAATAGTGGATGATTACAGTAGGGAACTTGGATATATTTGATGACTCATAAATGTCAAGTGATCAATTGTTCGGATAGGTTTTCTAAGATGGTAAGAACTCAGTTTCAGAAGTCTATTCAGATTATAAGAACAAATAATGGAGCTGAGTTCTTAAGTGGGAGTGTCATAAAATATTTAAGGATTTGGAAATTTTACATCATAAGTCGTGTGTTTATACACCACAACATAATGGGGTAGTGGAGAGAAAACATAGACACTTATTACAGATAGCTAGGGCTCTTTTGGTCCAAGCTTCTTTACCTATACATTTTTTAGGTGATTGTATAATGACAACAACTTATTTCATAAATAGACTTCCTACTTCTCTTCTAAGATAGAAAACACCTTATGAGATTTTATATGATTATCCACCCAAGTATGATCATATAAAATCTTTTAGATGTATTTGTTTTGCCACAAATGTTCAACCTCATAAGAATAAGTTTGATCCGAGGGCTTATAAGTGTATTTTCTTGGGATATAGCCATGGACAAAAGGCTTATAAGTTGTTTGATCTAGAATTTCATTCTGGTCTTGTTTCTAGAGATGTAGTTTTTCATGAAAATACTTTACCTTATCAGTCTTCGTTTAATACCACACCAGTATTCCACTTCCTTTGGTTCCAATTGATTAGTCCTCTGATATTCTTGATGTTTTCCCTTTGGATATTAATAGTTCTCTTATCAATTTACCAGTTTCAAACACTAATACACATATTTCTGAATCTTCATCTTCTCATTCTTCAACATTTCCAATTACTGTCACGCTTGAGTTGCGTAGAAGTACCAGAATATCACATAAACCAGCTTGGCTAAATGATTTTGTGTCTCAAGCAACCACCAACAATGTTTTATCTTCATATTTAGGTTGTAGTTCATCAGCTTATACCCCTTCTGCTTTTCCTTTTACACCTACCCCACATCTTACGTCCACATACATATCTTTTTTGGCAAATGTTTCAAATATTCAAGAACGTCAATCTTATCATCAAGCTAGAACTAATATACATTGGGTAAGAGTTAAGCAACAGGAGTTGACTGCACTGGAATCCAATCATACTTGGATTTAAACTCCTTTACTAGATGGTAAAAAGGCCATTAGTTCAGGTGGATTTATAAGATGAAACTTAAGCCTGATGGGACTGTTGACCATTATAAGGCTAGGTTAGTTGCAAAAGGATATCATCAAGTTGAGAGGATTGATTTTACTAATAGTTTTTTATCAGTTACTAAAACAGTAATTGTTCGTTTGTTGCTAGCTGTTGCATTATATTTTACTTGGCCTATACATCAGTTAGATGTGAATAATGCTTTTTTGCAAAGGGTTCTTGATGGGGAAGTGTACATGATACATCCGGATGGGTATACTAAGGTTGGACCGAATGAAGTTTGCAAGTTAATTCGATCCCTATATGACTTAAAGCAAGCCTCAAGACAATGGAATTATGAATTTACTAAGCATCTGCTTTCTTATGGTTTTGTGCAATCACAACATGATCATTGCTTGTTTACAAAATCCATTGGTTTTAC
Source organism: Erythroxylum areolatum (assembly GCA_024520975.1). Taxonomy (NCBI): domain Eukaryota; kingdom Viridiplantae; phylum Streptophyta; class Magnoliopsida; order Malpighiales; family Erythroxylaceae; genus Erythroxylum; species Erythroxylum areolatum. Next base: position 8,747,873 of record JANIJH010000005.1, on the reverse strand, counting down.
TTTTGTTGCACTAATATATGTGGATAACATTTTGTTGATTGGTCCATCTAAAGTTGTCCTAAATGATGTTAAAAGTTTTCTACATACTGTTTTTACCATTAAGGATCTTGGACCAACTAAGTACTTCCTTAGTTTAGAGATTGCTAGATCGTCTACTGGTTTATATGTTAATCAGAGGAAGTATGTTTTGGATATTCTCTTTGAATTAGGTTTGACTGGAGCAAAACTGGTTTCTACTCTACTACCTAAGGGCTTATATTTAACTAACCAATCTGGTCAGTTACTGGATGATGTAGGACAGTATAGAAAGTTAATTGGTAGGCTATTGTATTGGGATTTTACTTGACTTGACATTACTTTTGTCGTTCAACAATTAAGTCAGTTCCTTAATGCTCCTTGTCAAGGTCATTGGGATGTTGCTTTACACATGTTGAAGTATTTGAGAGGTTGTCCTTCTAAAGGTTTGTTTTTCCTTGCTTCCACTGAATCTTCTATTTCTCCTGTCTCCTCTATCTGTTCACTTGTGGCTTATTGTGATGCTGATTGGGGATCATGTTTGATGACTAGAAGATCTATTTATAGGTTTTGTGATTTCTTGAGTTCTTCTTTAGTTTCTTGGAAAACTAAAAAACAGCCCACGGTTTCTCGTTCTTCTACTGAAGCGAAGTATAGTAGCTTGGCTTTAGCTTTTGGTGAACTGTTATGGATTTCTTATATGTTGCGTGATTTACAAATTTTGTTTACTTCACCTATCCCTTTGTGGTGTGATAACTAGGCTGCCTTATATATTAATGCTAATTCGGTTATTCATGAACACACAAAATATCTTGATATTGATTATCATGTGGTTCGTGATCAATACAAGCTGAGTTTTATTGCTCCTACTCATGTTTCTTCAAATGACCAGTTAGCTGATCTTTTTATCAAGACTTTGGTAACTCCAGTTTTTGCTTCTCTTCTATCCAAGTTGAGTTTGGTTGATGTACACCAATCTCCAACTTGAGTGGGAATGTTAACTTTGGGAGTAGCTTTGCTTTTGTAAATAATTGTGCACTGTTTATTTAATAAAGTGTAGTCGTTTTGTAAAAAGAAGATAGCTTATGTTTGCTTTACTTGTTCTGTATATAAAGAAAAATCTGACTATGTACAGTGAAGTAAAAAGTCATAAAAGGTTCGTTCTTATTTTATCTCTCTGTGCGAATTTTGCATCAATAAAAAGTAGACCTGTAGATGTTTCAGTGGTCCCCGTGCCTTGAAAATGTCAAAGAATGAGTGCGGTTTTATCACACATGTTTTTTTACATTCCAACTTTGTGCCATGTGTATTCACGGGGTTCTGTAACGCAGAGTTCTGCATTAATTAGGCTCTAATTTTTTTTGGTTGTTTACTTTCCCTTGTATTAAAAAAAAACTTTGTACCATGTGTTGCACAAGAATGCGTGTTACAGCGCAGGATCTTCCTTCCGGGTAACTGCTATGGATATGAATATGGAGACTTAAGAACTAAAAACAAGAAACATGTTGCAATTAACCCCTTAGTCAGAGGCTTAAGAGCAAATGTAGAGGTACGTTTTTTTATTATCTTCTACGACTAAGACAAAAGTAATGAAGTACGATCTTCCAAAGATCCACGTCTCATAGGCTTAGGTAACAACGCAATCCGTCACATGTTAATTTAATTGTATCGATATAAAGACCCTTTGCTCCTTTAACTCTTGCTCATTAATTGATTCCATACAGGAACTGCCTCATTTACCAGTAGCTTTCCCTCTGAGCAACGTACATGTCATTCCAATACACCATGTCTTCCAATTCACTTCCTAGCTTCGACGAGCACCGATGGCTGATTAGTGTTCAACAAACTCTGGAAGAAGACCTAGAAAATGACCATGATTTTCAGGTTTCTATTTTTAACGTCCCAAAGACACTGAGGGCTTGTGATCCTGACTCGTACACCCCACAACTTGTTGCAATTGGTCCTTACCATTATTGGCGTCCAGAGCTGTACGAGATGGAGAGGTACAAGATTGCTGCTGCTAAAAGGACTCAGAAACAGCTCCAGACCCTTCAGTTCCAACACGTAATTGATCACTTAATCAAGCTCGAACCAAAAATTCGAGCTAGCTACCACAAGCTTCTGAATTTCAGTGACGAAACTTTGGGTTGGATGGTGGCTATTGATGCTTGCTTCTTGCTAGAGTTCTTGCAGATGTATGCCATTAAAGAAGGTGTTGTGACAGTGACTAGAGTTTCGTCAGGAATGTCACATTTGGTAGATCGCGCAGGCAGGAAATCAGCTCATGACTCAATTCTCAAAGACATGGTGATGCTTGAGAATCAAATCCCACTCTCTGTGTTGAGAAAAATGTTAGAACTTCAGTTCTCATCGTTGGAGATCGCCGACGAGAGGCTGCATTTGATGCTAGTGGGATTCTGCCAGGAGCTTTCTCCGTTGAAGAGGACACAGAATGTTCCAAAGATCCGTGTCTCACAGTGTGCACACTTGCTTGATTACTTGTATGACACGATTGCTCCAAAGCTTGAATCATCTACAGATATACCTGAAGCTGTGGGTCCTCCAGGCGACGAGACCGATCAAAGGAAAGAATCATCTTTTGGGAATTCAAGTTACGTCAAAGATCTTTTCAGTGAGATTTGGAAACTACTTTCCAAGCTAGAAAATGGTCCAATACGTCGTCTTAACGCAGTGCTATGTTCTAGACCTGTTAAAGTTTTACATAAACTGCCGTGGAAAATCCTCTCCAATCTTCCAGTATTTTCAATCCTGAAACAACCTGTTCAGGACATTTTCTTCTCTCAGGACAAAGAAAAGGTCAAACCTGAGAACGAGAGCTCGAATAAAGAAATCCACAAGCCACCATTAGTAGAGGAAATCATGATTCCTTCAGTCACTGAACTCTCCAAGTCAGGCGTCATTTTCTCACCGACAACTAGTAACATCCTCAGTATTACATTTGATCCTAAGACACGAACATTTTACCTTCCCACCGTCAGTTTAGACGTCAACACGGAGGCGGTGTTAAGAAACTTGGTAGCATATGAGGCATCAAACGCATCAGGACCGCTGGTTTTCACGAGATACACGGAGTTAATGAACGGGATTATCGATACAGTGGAGGATGTGAAGCTGCTCAGAGAAAAAGGAATTATCATGAACCATATGAAGAGTGACAAAGAGGTTGCCAACTTGTGGAATAGCATGAGCAAGTCCATTAGACTGACTAGAGTTCCTTTCTTGGACAAGGTGATCGAAGATGTTAACAAGCATTACAATGGGCGTTGGAAGGTGAAAATTGGGAGGTTTCTTAAGGATTACGTGCTCGGTTCTTGGCAATTTATAACATTGATCGCAGCAATTTGTTTGCTGCTCCTGATGGGATTGAAAGCCTTCTGTTCGGTCTACACCTGCTCTCGCATATTCAAAATCGACAACACTAATAGTACCACCACCTTTTATCACTTAACGTGATTTTTTTCTCATGATTACATGATTGTTCTACACCTTCATTAAGCTTGTTTGTTTAGGGAAAGACTGACCTTCGTAATTGTCACAAGACTGAATCCTTTTATTATATTGTAGAATTGTTTGGTGACTTAATTATACATTATCAACTTTTTTTTTTACATTTTCCATTGTAACAAATCAATTTATAAGACCTGTCATTTAAATGTGTATTGAGTAAATATTTGAGTATATAAATTATATAGTTTGAATCAAATACTATCTTAAAATTAAATTAATAAATTTATATTAGTTGAATATTATAACATAGAAACAAAACCTTTCTTTTGAAAGAGTAATAGTGCATATCTGATATCACTTATCATCATAATAACTTGGACCAAATCTAGAAGATATTACGCTTGTAAATTATGTACTCAATCTTATGTTTTGGTCATGCAATTGAGCACGTTTGAGTTTGATTATTAATATATTACGTCTGACCTTTGAAAATAAAATGACTTTGAGATTGTGAGTATTTTTAAAATATATACAATCGGGGGCATAGCTTTGAGGAAGGCACAGCGGGTACGGGATCCTCTGTCCCATTTGTCGATTCTAACCTTTTGCCATTATCTTTTAGCAGGGTTGGAATTGACTAGCACAATGATTTATCTTCCCTGTCATGTAATTGAACAATCCACGTGAGTATTGATGTGACTTGATGCTATAGGTTAAGTTGAAATTTCCCTCTACGTTTTAATAGCTTAATGAACGTGGTTATACTGTGAATACCTTATCACACCACGATAATTAAAGAAATCGAAGATGATAATTTATTTAGGGAGCGTTTGGTTTGAGGATTTGGGAATGAAGGAATGAAATAATTGTAAAAAATAGTGTTTGTTTCGGAGTTTTCAATTCTAAGGAAATAGATTTATTCCATTAAATTTGGGAATCCACCATACCCACCAAAAGGGGTGGGTATCAAGTTTTCATTCCAATCTAGTGGTTACTATTTATTGCCTTAATACGCTCCTTACCATCATCTCTTGCCGTCTTCTCATTCTTCTCCTGCCGTCTTCTCTGATTGGGTTTCCCCCTTCTGCCGCTCGTTAGGTATCTACTCTATTTTATTGCTAGGTACGTTACGCCACTTTCGGTGTTTATGTTTAAAGCAATTTGATTTCTAAAATGTATAACCATCATAACGTGAAACTGCTCTATTATACTGCTATGTACCTTCTGCCACTTTCTGCTCTATTAAACTGTTATTATACTGCTCTATCATAACGTGAAACTGTTCTATTATACTGCTATGTATCTTCTGCTACTTTCTGCTCTATTATATTGTTATTATACTGCTCTATCATGACGTGAAACTGCTCTATTATATTGTTTTGTACCTTCTGCCACTTTCTGCTCTATTATATTGTTATTATACTGCTCTATCATAACTAGTGTAATTAATATCGCACCGTTCCGGCTGGTACTGACCGGAACGCTCTGTACCGGCCGAAAACTGGTACCGGAACGGACTTAAAAATTTTGGGTCTAAATTTCGGTGGATACCGGCCGATTTCGATCGGTACCGGCCGGTACCGTCAATACCGAAAATTTCGGGACCGTTCCGCAAGAAAAAAATTTATCCAGGGACCAATTTGCAAATAAAAAAATTTCAACCCTAAATTAATTAACCTACAGTAACCTACCCCGACTCTC
>JANIJH010000005.1:8713936-8742589 GCA_024520975.1 Erythroxylum areolatum | reverse complement strand
TATTGTTCTTTTTATCGGATGTTTTGAATCTTTTGATGTAAATATGTAATATTATTTATTATAATGATGAAATTGTAAGATTGTAATATTTTAAATGCTTTGTATTATTCTTAGTTTTATAATTGTATGATGATGATTATCTTTGTTTATATTAATTGTGGTTATTATTTATATATAAAATATTTAAAAATTATTGTTATTTCAAATTAATTGTCATTATTTATTATTAAGATTTTTGAAAGTATGGTTGATGTAAACAGTAAACTAGTAAAATGTACAGTACAGCTGTATAATATATCAATATGGATTATTTTGCAATTTTAGAAAAGTTTAGGGACTATTTTATAAATTAAAAAAATATCCCGAAATGGTACCCGGTACCGACCGATACTGGTACAGTTCCGTTCTAGAGTCCAATCCGATACCGAGCCCGGTACAGTATTCATAACATTGATCATAACATGAAATTGATCTCACGATATGATTTCTAAGGGTAAAACCATCATAACATGAAAATGCACATGATTATTTAATTATTTTTTCTTTTTATTTTTTTACAATAAATCTATGTTTATTATGTTATTTTTATTTAAGTTATTTGAATAACTATATGAGTTATTGATTCTTGAACAAGTTTATGTTTTCTCTCTTAGGATGGATCAAAAAGAATCTGGTCGAGATCGGGGAAAAAATAAATGCTTTTGGACAGAAGAAGAGGTACAAGTTTTGATTCAAGTTCTTCAAGAAATGGCGTGCGATCCTTTATGGAAGACAGATAGCGTAAGAGCAACTACATGTCTGAAGTACATTGAAGAATTATAGAAATAATGCCAAATTTTTCGAAGAATGTTAATCCTCATCTTGAGTAAAAAATCAAATGGTTGAAGAACAAATTTCATTGCATCAATGATATGTTAAGGGAGAGTGGTTGTCAGTGGAATGATGTGGAGAAAAAAATTGCATGCGAGAAGCAATGGTTTGATAGCTACTGTCAGGTGAGCTATTCATACTTGTTATCTTTAATCAAATTGATGGACATGTGACTTTATATAATACAAAAGTATACTGATTGAAGGTTCATTTTCTATTTTTCTTTTTTTTAGACGCATAAAGATGCAAAAGGAATGTGGGAATTTAAATTCCCATACTTGAATCAACTTGAATCAGTTTATGGAAGAGATTGAGCTACTGAGTTGAACGTTCAAGGATATGTGGATGTTGTTCGAAATATGGAGAATGATCAAAATACAATAAGTAGTGGTGAGTATGTTAATGAATATGATTTATTATCTGACGAAGAAAACAATGATGTGTGTTTAGATTCGTAAGCAACTCCAACTTCCGCAAGCAACACAAATGTGAGAAATGTGAGTACAAAGCAGAAACAACCATCAAGCAGCAATGGAGGGAATATAGCAAAAAGGAAGAAAATGTTGTCTATTTCAGCTTCCTTAGATGTCGAGGCACAATTGCAAGAAATCAATTCTAATTTTCGTACTTTTGTGGAAGGCTTTAATAGCAATTTCGCAACCATAATAAATGCTATTGTAGATGAAAATTTACGTGACAAAGCTGTTTCGGAAAAAATGAAAGACGTTGCTGAAGAGTTAATGAAAATTGGCCTTCTAAGTGGTGATGTCTTTAAAGCAGCTAACATTTTTAGCTCAAATAAAGATAAGATTGATGTGTTTCTCAGCCTTCCGGTTGACATGCGAAGGCTTTATGTCTTAAGTTTAATTTGATATTGTTTTGATGCTTTATCTTTTAGGTACTATGAGAAATCTTGATTTATGTTTTGATGCTTTATGTTTTAAGTTTATTTTGATGTTGTTTTATGCTTTATATTCCATTTTAAATATGATATAAAAATATAGTTGCAATTGTATTGTTGGCATTATGCAGCTCTGTTGACAAATGATATATAGCTCATCTAATGCTCAAAAATTGCGATAAAATTTCTTGACAAAACTTATTAATTTTTTTAAAAACATATGGAGATAGCCCCAATAAACATATGAAGGGCAAATTATTTTCATTTTTATTGAGGATAAAAATGATATTATATTGTCTTTCATTCCCATTAATGTAATAAACCAAACAACATTATTGATATTAATACAGAAACCCAAGTTACAAACCAAACATTATTTTTTTTATTTTTCATATCCATTCTCATCCTCTTTTATTATTATACCCATATCTATATCCAACCCTATGCTCAAACCAAACGCTCCCTTAATCAAACAAATTAAGAAAGAATAATTGGTATTTGTTAATTGTTACGAAGGAAGGCCAGCGAAATCAATGGATAAGTGGGGAACCTAGGTGCAAGTTGTTAATAAATTGAATTATTAGTGTGCAAGTAACTAAAAACAATCTCTCATATATAATTAAATGAGAGTGAAATCTTAATTCATCATATAAACTTGTTGCAATTTTACCTTTTATATAAACCTTGACTTGCAGCCAAAACCCTAATGGTGTGTTTAGTTGATTGGAATCAATATTCTATTCCTGATATATTCTTAGTAATAAGTTATTTCTTTGTTTGATTAAAGAAAGCATACATAATATATAATCTAAGGGTTTACTTATTTTTGAGTTTGAAGAATAAGTAAACTCATCATACCCTTATCTTTATCTATTCCAAGTATGTTGGAAATAAAAATGAGAATTTGTTGGACAAAAATAGTTTTAAGGAATTCACACAATTACTTAGCTATAATAATAATAATAATAATAATAATAATAATAATAATAATAATAACAACAATGACAACAACAACAATAACAGTAACAATAATAAGAAAATTATTAATAATAATAATAATAATTATTATTATTATTATTAAGATATCATTATCATCGTTATCATCATATAATTAGTGAGAACTAACGAGTATTTTAGTCTTTTTATTAATTATTTTTTATTATTCTAAATTTATATTTTAAAATTAATATTACATCATTATTAAAAATTTTAAGATAAATTGAACTAAATAATAAATATTATATTATATTCTTCATCTATTATATTTTTAAAGAATCTTTATTCTCTTTCTTGTCTATTCTTACGAGTGAACCAAATGTACTCCTTTAAAGTCTGACCTGACAGGTAGCATATGAAACTGCGCGGGCTGTCACATGTGCTGCAAAAGAATCACCAATTTCTGAAGTACCTGTTGCAGTTGTAAACCTAATCACAATGGAGATTACACAAGATGGTCAGTCACGTGCGAATGAAAAAATTGAGAGTCAAATTCCAGTAGAATCTGGTGTAATAGCCTGAGTTGAAGAAAAAGAGGGTTTACTTAAGGGAGTGGACTGTGACGAACTGTTGAAGGTAAGTGTTTAGGGAGAAGATGAAGCCGCTGAAAGCAAAGAAAGGTTTAGGGAACGGCTTTGGTGCTTTCTATTTGAGAATCTTATAGGACTGTTGATCAACTATATCTGATAAGCATGATTAGTATTTTTTATTAAATTACTTTAAATATCTTATTGTCATATTTGTACTCATATACTTTTCTTTATTGTACAAATGTGTTATTAAACATAGCTTATTTATGCTAGAGTTTACTTCCGAATATATGTTGAGATTACATTTTTTATAGATTTGTGCATAAATATGATAAAGGACTTTTAGGATAACTATTGGTGACCAAACAAGCCTACTTTAGTTTTTATCCTTAAAAAATCAATTTGAACCTCAACTTTTCTTTTATATATATATATATAATAATCTTATTACAAGTCAATTTTATCCTTATTTTTGTTGATTTCCTTAATAACTTTCAGCTCGTAAATTGAACGAATTGTATCAAACTTATTTGCATAAGATTTTGACTGTTTTCATGACAAGTAAATTAGTTAATTCAAGTTGTATTGTTTTAACTTTTCACTTTTTATATAATGGGAGAAAAGTATAAAGAAAGAAAGAAAAAAGAAAAAAACGATGAGGTGAATAAAAAGGATGCTATTTGAATCAAATGAGCTTTGAACTAAATTGAGTTAAATCTTTCATGGATAAGTTTGTATGATTTCCTTTGATTTATTTAACCTAAAACTTCTTTTTGTCTTACCTTACCTAAGTCACATTATAATCTTTAACAAGTTCTTTGATTTATGCATTAACTTTATTTTTTATGGCAGTGAAAATATGATTCACGAGCAAACTTATAAAAATAACTCGCTATGTTTTAATTTAAGAGCGTAATGAATCCTAAACATTTTGAGTGTATAGAGTGAAATCCATAAGAGGGTGTCAAGTCTTGTTTCATTTGATTTTGATAGAATTAATTTGATACTTTATTTTAGGAATTGATAAGTGGAGATTGCATCAAATTATATTATTATTATTCAAAATCATGAATTTTGGAAAAAAGTAGACAGATTATTGTAGTGGATAAGGCAACATCACGTTTAATGTTAGATTCACCCCAAGAGCTTAAATTCGATTAAGAAACTTATTTCTAGCCCTATTATGTAAAGGACTTGGATTTTTTTAGATATGAATCTTGACAAGATAGGATGAAACTAGGTTTTGAGCAAGAATAGAAAGGGAAAACTAGTCTAACAATTTCTATACATTATTCTCTTTCGTTTCTTAATAGTTTTTCCTCAATCTTTCTTTTTTTTTCTTTTTTTTAGTGTTGGAACTAAAGCTGAGTGTTGTTAAATCCAAATATTCTGATTTAAGGAGATTCAAAACTCTAGTTGTAATCTTACGAGTTTTTGTTCTAAGCTTAGGTTCATGTTTTAATTCAAGTTTTTATAGTTTTGTATTTGTATATTTTATGAATAATATTGACTAAAGTCAATGTACCCAGTGCATAAGGCTCCCCATTTTACGAGAGTTTGGGGAGGGTTATTGATGTACGAAATCTTCTCTTAGTATTTTTTACAAAGAGGTTATTTTCGTGATTCGAACTTGTGACCTTCTAGTTACAAATGAACAACTTTTACTAATTATTCTAAGGTTGTTCCTTAAAAATTAATATTGAATGATCTGATAAACTAAATTAACGTTGATTATTCCATAGCTAGAATTCATTAATATGTAATTGTTATGAATGGTTTGGTATAATTAGCAAATATGTTATCTATGAAGTTGTTTATTTAACTGATGAGAAACAAGAAAATTAAATTAAATAATTATAGCTATCTAAATAATCTAATTTAGGGCTTAGCCTTTTTTACTAAGCTCATTGTTATCAATTAATTGATATGTAATGCTATCATACTCAATCAATTGATGGTAAGTTTGGTTTAAATGTTGGGTTTGAATCAATTAATTTAGGAATTTCGAGACTTATTATAGTTATCCTAATTTGATTAGAACTAACTGTTTGAATTGTAAAAATTATTCTTTTTAAACCAACAATTAGTGTTATAATTGGATGAAATGGTTCTCTTAAATCAAAGTTAAGCACTCTTGAATTTCTTACTTTTATACTTAATTTATTTTGATTATTGTTAATTTTAGTTCATTAATTAATTAAACATAAACATCCATTTTGTTTTATCAATTAAAATTAAGAAACTAGCTTTTAGTTATTTTGAAATTTGTCTTTGTACTACAACTATTACAAGAGTTCAAAAAATCAGAATTAATTTTGATCGAGTACTTCGACAACTCGATCATAATGATCATAATGATGTAAGAAAAGGTTAGAAATAACAAGAAAATTGTTGTTTAAAATTAATCATAGAAGTTTAAGATTTGTTTGTTTTATTTATATTTATATTTTTTGTTTTTATTTTCAAATCTAGCAGATAAAAAATTTTCTTTCAGTTTTCACGTTTTTATAATATTTTCAATACCAACTAAATATAAAATATTTAGTTATTTAAAAAATAAAACAACTTGATATAAAATATTTAAAATCAGGCAATTACGCCTGATTTTGGTTTGATTTGCCTGATGAATAATAGGGAGTACTATTCTCTAGTGTACCCAATTCTTCTCATCTCAGATGGCAGCTGCTTTGGAGCTTAAAGCCAACCCTTTTACGGCTGCTGCTTTGGAGCTTAAAGCCAACCCAGTTACGGCGGCTTTCCGTCTCCAACTGCCGGCGAAACAGTGCCTGAAACCGTGCGGAATCAGATGCGCTGCCGCCACACCATCCAAAAGCTACTCTATCACCCTCCTTCCCGGTGATGGCATTGGTCCTGAAGTCATCTCCGTCGCTAAGAATGTCCTCAAATTCGCTGGTTCTCTTGAAGGTTGTTGCTTTTCATTAACTCATCTTCTCCTATTTGGTTCCATTGAAATCGAAGTTGAAATTTCCGAGCCTGTATTGCTGTTTCTTTTCTTTCTTACTTTTTCTTAGATGATGGAAATGGATATCTTTGTTTAGGAGTAAGTATGTGTAAAATTTGTATGTCCTGTTTTCTGGGTTTTATGATTTTAGAGTGGGTTGTTTGAATGTCTCTGTTAATGGGTTTTTTTTTCCCCCTTCCTTGTCCCTCTTAAACTTGTTGTGTTATTAAATACCAAAGGAATGTTTTCTTTTACCCTTTTCTCGGATTTCATCTACTTTCCTTGAATTTCCTTTCAGCAAAATTAAGATTTTGAGCTGCTGAAACTCATTTCTCTAGTTATTTATGGCTTCCTTTTGTTTCAAACCGTTAGGTATTGAGTTTAGCTTTCAAGAAATGCCTATGGGGGGCTCTGCTTTAGATTTAGTTGGAGTTCCATTGCCAGAGGAAACTTTGTCTGCAGCGAAGCAATCTGATGCAGTTCTTCTTGGTGCCATTGGAGGGTAATTTACCTTACTTTTTTTTGGCTCTGTATTGTTCACTTTTCCCCTTTTTTTTCTCGATATTTTCATAAAACTGACACTCTTGAGATTTTAATGTTTCCTCTTTCTGCAAGAGGCAATCTCTTATGATTTTTCTTCCCTGGTTTTTATCTTGAAGGTATAAGTGGGATAGAAATGAAAAACATCTGAAGCCAGAGACTGGGTTGCTTCAGCTTAGAGCAGGTCTTGACGTCTTTGCAAATTTGAGGCCAACAACTGTTTTACCACAGGTAATGCGCTTTATACACTTGTATACACAAATACGGCCATGGCAACTTATCCTTTTTTCCCCCTCATTTTCATTAGTTCAGTGCTTATGATTAAAACACTTCTCAAATAGAAGTATACTTCGCCATATTATGATTGCAGTTGGAAAATTGAAGAGACACCAGAATCTTAGCATTTTGATAGTGAGTCTATCTATTGTTTAAAGACTTTTATATGCTTTTGCTAATACCTGACATGGGTAGAAACTAGTGAAAAAACATCTTTTGAATGCTTTCAGCATCTACGTGTTCAATGAAGTAGAAGTTATTTGCTTCTATTATGAGTTCGAGATTTTACATTGATGAAAATATACTTCAGTGATGTGGAAGAGGAAGTTTGGATTTATTGACATAATGGCTGAATCCTTAAGGTCTCGTTTGGTGACTAGTAATGAAGGAATCAAAATAGAAAAATAGGAATGGGAATGAAAAGTGGGAATCGGAGTAAGAATGAAATTACTGATTATGCATGTTTGGTATAGTATTAAACAAAGTTAATAGTTATGTCAATATTTGGTACTAAATATTAAATATGATAATGAAATTTTTTTAACTCATGTTTAGTTATTATATAATTTATTTTGTCCATAATTAATTAAAATATTTATTTTTATAAATAATTAGTCAAAATTAATGATTTATAAAATTATTAATTTAAATAATTATGAATGATTTTTATGATAAGAATAAAAGTATCAATATAAAATTATTATTAAAAAATTAATATAAAACATAATTTTGTTGACAATATTTTGATAATAACTTGATAACATTCTAATTATATCTTTTATCTTTTATTTCTTATTCCCAATACAACACCTCGGGAATAAAAGTCCAGGATTGTTTAGGATTCATTCTAGTTTTGTCATTCCCTATTTTATTTATTAACAGTAACCAAACAACTAAAAGTTAGGGAATAAAGGTTGCATTCCCATTTCCACCTTTTTATTACTGATTACTAAACATTACCTAAGTATAATGTAGCTGGGTCAATTAATCCTTTATAATGTAGCTGGGTGAATTAATCCTTTCAAACTGTTATTCAATTTGAGAGGTGGAGATCAATTTTTAGTTACTTCAACATGAAGCAAGAATTATCCCTCTAAATGCCCATTGAGCTGACTGACGTTGAGCTCCTTTATTAGCTCTACCTGCACTTTGAAATATATTTTTAGTAATTGTCCATCAGTGCCCTCTGTGTTCTTTTGTTATGAGCGTTTGTTTAAATTTTTATCTTGTTCATAGATAGATCGTCTTATATAACTCTCCTTGATGAGGTTTTGTTGCACTGTCTTGCTCACTGTAGTTGGTGGATGCTTCCACTTTGAAGAAAGAGGTTGCTGAAGGTGTTGACTTGATGGTTGTAAGGGAGCTTACAGGAGGTCTGTGTTATTCATGTAGTTACACATATATTAGATCCTTCAACCATTGCCTTCCGTCCTTCCCACCTTTTCTTTCTCAATTTTTAAACTAGAAAAAGCAAAGCGATGTTTTCTGGAATAGGTATTTATTTCGGGAAGCCAAGAGGTTTTGACACTGATGATACTGGTGAAGAGATTGGCTACAACACAGAGGTGTATGCTTCACATGAGGTAGGCTTATTGATATTGATTCTTGTGTTAGCTAACATCGATAGTAAATGGCCCAATTTGACCTTTTCTTTTTCCTATTTTTATTCCTTTGCCCCACAGCAGCTGTATCTGTTGTCCTTTTTCTCTTTTATTGAACTTGCAATATTGCAGAAGCCATTGTCATCAGCTCTCACTATTTATAGATTTTGTAAGGTTTCCAATTTCTGTTTATCATTTTAGTTGATGTGAAATTTGTCTAGGTTGATCGCATTGCTCGTGTTGCATTTGAGACTGCTAGGAAACGATATGGAAAACTTTGTTCTGTTGACAAAGCAAATGTCTTGGAGGTGGGTTATATTTGTAAATTCAATATAATGCTTTCAGGGTGTACTTTTAACCCCTTTCTTTCCTCCTCTTTTCTCTTCTTTCTGAACATAATTTTAATTTTGTTGACTTCCTGCTGTGCTTTATGCTGATTGTATAGCATGTGAAGGACAGTACTAATCCGTGTATTCTTTTATGATAATAAGGAATTACATTACTGATTGTTGCTTTTCTCAAAGAACATATTTTTGTGCTAAACAAAAGCATGCCATGGATAATATTCTGATATGCCATTTAAAAATGTTTTTAGGCATCAATGTTTTGGAGAAAGAGGGTAACAGCCATAGCCACTGAATATCCTGATGTTGAGCTCTCGCACATGTATGTTGACAATGCTGCAATGCAGCTTATTCGTGATCCGAAACAGGTTATCAGCAAGCATATAATTCAGTAGAAATTTAGATATGTGGGAAAGTGAGATGGTGGTCAAATTGATAAAGCCTTGCAATATCTGATATGTGACATTTGCAGTTTGATACAATAGTGACTAACAACATATTTGGCGATATACTCTCCGATGAGGCTTCAATGATTACTGGAAGTATAGGGATGCTTCCATCTGCAAGTCTTGGTGCAAAGGTATGCAAAATTGTGTCATTAAAATTTGAAGTTGTTCAGGGGTTTTGTTCAGGCCATTCAGCAAAAGTTTCTTGCAGCAATAGCATTTTTGTTCTGAAGAATAGTTTAGTTTTCTTTATGCTTAACAATTCTAGAGGAGGACCATTTTGTCAGATATACTAAATAGTTTAATTGTTTCAGGGGCCCGGACTCTTTGAACCAATACATGGTTCTGCGCCTGATATTGCTGGACAGGTTTGGTGGACTCTCTTTAATATATATTTTTTAATGTTAGTAATTTTGATTGCTTTAAAAGCAAAAGTTGAACTGCTCGTGATTGTTTAAACAATTGGTTTCTCTCCCATAACTGACACTTTATTCTGAATAAATGCCTATATCCACTGGAACAAGAGTGGAACATTGAAGAGGAAATTATGTTTACCTTTTCTTTTTTGTTTGTTCAAGAGGGTGGTTTCTTATGCAGGACAAGGCTAATCCATTAGCAACAATCCTCAGTGCTGCAATGCTTTTGAAGTATGGCCTAGGAGAAGAAAATGCTGCAAAGAGAATTGAAAATGCAGTTTTGGATGCCCTGAATAAGGGATTTCGAACCGGTGACATATTTTCAGCTGGAAATGTACGTGCCTAATCGCTAGTTGTCGAAGTTTAAATCCTTTTACGTTTCTTTGGAAGGTTTTATTTTATATTTTCCAAAAAGTAGCTATTGATATTCATCCCTTGTCACTTATGGATTTGTTTCACTTGATTCAATTGCACAGAAATTGGTGGGTTGCAAGGAAATGGGTGAAGAGATACTAAAATCAGTAGAATCACAAGTTATTGCTACTGTCTAATCTGAAACATGAGCATCTCTCCTAGAGCGTTATTATCAGTCTTACGGACATGTTCTTGCAGTTTATCCCAACCTAATGAGATTTTTATAGTTGCAATTTCACTGCTTACAGCAGAAAGGAATTCGGATGCACAGTGTACTATTGTCTGTCCCAAATCTCGTGTCAGCAGGATTTTTAGTGGGTGTTGTTATAATGTATTATTGTCTTGTAAGTTTTTATTCTTAATCTTGAAGGATTTTTGTGATGTGAATATGATGAGGACAGACCGAGGAAATTAAGAACCAAATAATAAAATTCTTAAGATTGTTGAAAATATAATGTTGGCTTTTTATTGCAACGTTACGAATCAACTGGTTGAAATTGATTGATACAACTCATCCTCATTTTATTGTTGTTATTGCATTTCATTGATTGATTCTTGCAAATTTTGATCTACCGCTGATGTATTGCTTGAAGTTTCTAAGATCCTTGTTCCTTCTTTGCAATTACAGAAATAATGCATTAATTTTGGCCATTCCTATCACCGAAGTCCTACAAATTCTTCAGCTAACGTGCAAAAATTGTCTACCCCTGAGTTGATCATTACTTATAATCATCACTAGTAACCACACGTTCCTCCCTTCTCTCACTGCAATATTTTTGAGGTTCTATGTCTGTCAATATGATTTCTGGTAATGTCATTTACAGTGTTCTTTTCTTCTTTTAGCAATTGTTCCAGCAGCTAGGATTAATACGCATCTCCAACCCATTCTTTCAAAACAGTATTCTTCATGTTAGAGATGTTACAAAGCTTTTTACTCTAATTTACAATTCTATTTTGCACTATTTCATATTATTTAAAGATACATTGCACTTGATAAAGGGTTGGAAAAATTGAAAAAAAAAAGGAATGAACTGGAGAAGAGCTACAATGCCACACCGTGAAACTTTTGGCCTTTTCGATATAACAAGTAGAATTTTCAGCGGTCCTGGTGCCTTGAAAATGTCAGAGAATGAGTGCGGTTTTATCTAGCATGTTTTTTTACATTCGAATATTGTGCCATGTGCTGCACAAGAATGCGACTGCTTGGGATGTTACAGCACACGACCTTTTTCTTTCGAGGTAGCCACTATGAACATGAATACGGAGACTTGATAACTAAAAACAAATAACTTGTTGCAATTAACCCATTAGGCAGATGCTCAAGAACAAAACTAGTCTAAGCTTTTATTGCTTTCTAGGACAAGACACAAGTAGAAGACTAATCTTCCAAAGATACACGTCTCATAGGAATAGATGAAAACGCAATCCCCACATGTTATTTTTAATTGAATCGATAATAAAAACCCTTTGCTCCTCTAACTCCTCTCATTAATTGATTCCATACAGAAACTGCTTCATTTACCAGTAGCTTTCCCTCCGAGCAACAGACATGTCATTCCAATACACCATGTCTTCCAATTCACTTCCTAGCTTCGACGAGCACCAATGGCTTATTAGTATTCAACAAACTCTGGAAGAAGAGCCGGAAAATGATCATGATTTTCCGGTTTCCATTTTTACCGTCCCGAAGACACTGAGGGCTTGTGATCCTGACTCGTACACCCCACAATTTGTTGCAATTGGTCCTTACCATTATTGGCGTCCAGAGCCGTACGAGATGGAGAGTTACAAGATTGCTGCTGCTAAAAGGACTCAGAAACAGCTCCGGACCCTTAAGCTCCAAGACATGGTTGATCACTTAATCAAGCTTGAGCCAAAAATTCGGGCTAGCTACCACAAGTTTCTGAATCTCAATAAGGAAACTTTGGGTTGGATGATGGCTATTGATGCTTGCTTCTTGCTGGAGTTCTTGCTGATCTATGCCATTAAAGAAGGTGATGTGACAGTGACTAGAGTTTCGTCAGGAATGTCACATTTGGTCGATTATGCAGGCAGGAAATCAGCTCATAACTCAATTATCAAAGACATGGTGATGCTTGAGAATCAAATCCCACTCTTTGTGTTGAGAAAAACGTTAGAACTTCAGTTCTCCTCGTTGGAGATCGCTGACGAGAGGCTGCTTTTGATGCTAGTGGGATTCTGCCAGGAGCTTTCTCCGTTCAAGATGATACATGATCTTCCAAAGATCCAGGTCTCACAGTGTGCACACTTGCTTGATTACTTGTATGACACGATTGTTCCAAAGCTTGAATCATCTATAGAAATAACTGAAGCTGAGGATCTTCCAGGCGACGAGAACAATCCAAAGAAAGAATCATCTTCTGGGAATTCAAGTTACGTCAAAGAGTTTTTGAAAAAGAAAAGTTACGTCAAAGATCTTTTCAGTAAGATTCGGAAAATGCTTTCCAAGCTAAACAAGGGTACAATAAATATTCTTAAACCAGTGCTATTTTCTAGACCTGTTAAAGTCTTACTTAAAGTACCATTGAAAATCCTCTCCAATTTTCCAGTATTTGCAATCCTGAAACAACCTGTTCAGTACATTTTCGTCTCTCAGTACAAAAAACCCGAGAACGAGAGCTCGAATAAGGAAATCAATAAGCCACCATTAGTAGAGGAAATCACGATTCCTTCAGTCACTGAACTCTCCCAGTCAGGCTTCATTTTCTCACCGACAACGAGTAACATCTTGAGTATTACGTTTGATCCTAAGACACGTACACTTTACCTTCCCACCGTCAGTTTAGACGTGAACACAGAGGTGGTGTTAAGAAACTTGGTAGCATATGAGGCATCAAACGCGTCAGGACCGCTGGTTTTCACGAGATACACGGAATTAATGAATGGGATTATCGATACAGCGGAGGATGTGAAGCTGCTCAGAGAAAAAGGGGTTATCATGAACCATATGAAGAGTGATGAAGAGGTTGCCAACTTGTGGAATGGCATGAGCAAGTCCATTAGACTCACTAGAGTTCCTTTCTTGGACAAGGTGATCGAAGATGTTAACAAGCATTACAATGGGTGTTGGAAGGTGAAACTTGGGAGGTTTCTTAAGGTTTATGTCTTCGGTTCTTGGAAATTTCTTATATTGATTGGAGCAATGTGTCTCCTGCTCCTGATGGGATTACAAACCTTCCGTTCGGTCTACAACCGCGCTCGCACATTCAAAATCGACGGCCTTAATAGTACCCTCACCTGAAACATACCTGGTTTCTGTTGTCATGTCTTTAATTTCTTTCTCATCCTTTTATGACTTAACAAAGACCGGTCTTTGTTAATTGTCACAAGACTGAATCCATTTAGTATATTATACGGTGAAATTGTTTCGTGAATTAATTATACATTCTTAATCCTCTTTTAGATTTTCATTTGTAATAAAACAATCTCTCTAGTTATTATTAAACCTTTTCTAACCTTACACTTTTTCTAACCTTGTGTTTCAGGAAGATTTCTATTGGCTATTGATATTGTATTTATAATAAAACAATTTAATTATAAGCAATGCTATTTAAATGTGTATTGAGTAAATATCTGAGTATATAAACTATCTAATTTGAATAAAATATTTAATCAATTAATAACTTAAAATTAAATTAATAAATTTGATTAATTTGATTTTAGTGGAATATAACACTGAAATAAATCCTTTCTTTTTAAACTTTGCTTTAAAGGTAGTATTGATGTAATCTATCCTTCCTTCTTTAATCATATGACTAGTAATCATCAAGATTTAATTGATACATATAAAATATAAAAATAAGACGTAAGTTAGGCTCCAAGTTCAACTTCTAATATCAAATTGAGTGCATTGGACAAATGATAGTGACCAAATATAGTTCTCTTAAACAAGGTTACGATTCGTGCAATTGGCTTCCTATTCTTGTTGCCTTATCTTTTTATTCACTTATAGTAGGTAGTAGTAGTAGGAACTCATTCAACCAGTTATAGAGGTAAAAATGACTAATGATAGGATTATATCCTTAAAGATTATGATAAAGGATATTGTTATAAATGTGGTATGTATCGATACATCTTAAGTAGGATTGAACAAACAACTTAAGTGTCATTTCTGAGAAGAGTTAGATGAGACGAAGCAAATATCCCCTAATGAGGGAGTTATTATAGGAGGAGACTTTAATAGTCATATAGGAGCAATCTCAAATGGTTACGTAAGAACTCATTGGAGTTTCGGGTATAGTGAAAGGAATGTTAGTGGGACCACTTTGTTGGATTTTGAGGTTATGTTTGAGATGGTGATTTCTAACTTTTTTTTTTCAAGAAAAATGAGGAGCATCAAGTGACTTTTAAGAGCAAACCACGAAGACACAAATTGACTACTTCCTCATAAGGTAGAGTGATCAATCTAGTTGTAAGGATTGCAAGGTGATACCTAATTCTTGAGAGCCAACCCAGCATAGATTGTTAGTTTTGGATGTTTTTATTAAGGGTTGGAGAAAGAAGAGAAGTCCTAAGAGTGTACGAAAATCACATGGTGGAATTTGAAATGGAATATGGTGAAACATTTTAGGGATAGAGTAATTTATGAAGAAGAAGAAAATTTGGTAGGAGATGTTAATCAGATGTGAGAGGAAGTTGCAACTCTTATAAGGAATACAAATTTAAAGACCTTGGGTGTTTCTAAAGGGTTGAGGGGTAGTAATATGGAGTCTTGGTTGCGGCATGAAGATGTTCAAGAAAGAGTTAAGTTTAAGAAGGATGCCTACAAAGCTTTAGTAGATAGCACCTTAAAGGTGGAGAGAGTTAATAATAAAAAAAGGTATAAAATGGCAAAGAAAAAGGAGAGGATGATAACGTCACAGGCTAAAAGTAGAGC
Organism: Erythroxylum areolatum; assembly: GCA_024520975.1. Lineage (NCBI taxonomy): Eukaryota > Viridiplantae > Streptophyta > Magnoliopsida > Malpighiales > Erythroxylaceae > Erythroxylum > Erythroxylum areolatum. Next base: position 8,727,396 of record JANIJH010000005.1, on the reverse strand, counting down.
TTACGAGAAATTATATCAACAATTGGATACAAAAGATGGATAAAAGAATATTTTCAAGTTGGCAAAAGCTAGGAAATGAAAAGCAAGAGATTTTGATCAGATTTGTTGTATAAAAGATGAAGTAAGGCGGATGCTTCTCGCTCAAACTGATATCAAGAGAAGATGACAAAGGTACTTTTATAGCCTTTTTAATGAATGCATAGAGGATATCATCTTTTTAGGTGATCATAACTCGTCTTAGAGGTTTCATAATTTTACTTGTTGCCAACAGATTACAAGTGATGAAATTAAGAAAACATTGAAGGAGATAAAGAGTGGTTAGGCAGTAAGGCCTGATGACATACCTATAGAGGTATAGAAAAGCCTAAGTGAAGAGGGTATTACTTGAATAGCCAAATTTTTTAGTGGGATCTTTAAGTATGCCAAAATGTTGGACGAATTGAAATGCAGTATCCCTTTATATAAGAACAAAAGGGATATCCAAAGTTATAATAATTATAGAAGCATCAAATTACTTAGTCACATCATGAAGTTATATGAGAAGATGATTGAGAAGAGAGTGAGAAAAGATGCTTCTATCTCTGAAAACCAATTTAGATTCATATTAAGAAGGCCCATGACAGAAGCTTTGTATCTCTTTAGAAGGTTAATGCAATACTATAGAGAAAGATAATGTAACTTACATATAGGCTTTATTGATTTAGAAAAGGCGTATGATAAGGTACCGAGGGAACAATATAAAGGTGTTTAGAAGTCGAAAGGGTTCCTTTGACTTATATAAAAATTATTAGGGATATGTATGAAGATGTAAAAACTAGGGTAAGCACGAAAGGAAGAGATACAAAGCATTTTTCTATAGATATTAGGCTACACTAAGTCTCATCTTTGAGCCCTTTTTTGTTTGCAGTAGTAATTAATGAACTCACTAAGAATATCCAAAGGAATGTGCCTTGGTGTATGTAATTTACTAATGACTTTGTTTTAATGGATGAAACAAAAGAGGAGGTCAATGTCAAGTTTGAACGATTATTGATATTTGATTGTGATTTTGGAAGCGGTTGAAATATGATGTGCCACATGATGAGTATGCATTATGACTAAGTGCACACATATTTGTAGATGATTATGATATGATATTTTATTTATTTATTATTATTATTATCATTATCATCATTTTTATTTACTTATTTATCTATTTATTTATTTGTAATTTTTTAATTTGTAATTTTTATGTTTTAATTTTAATTATTTTAAATATTTTTAAATATTATTTTATTTTTCCCCCTTTATGTTGATCATTTGGAAACAGTTTCTTTATCAGTTAGAAGTAAGGCTGCATACTATTGGACCTCTCTAGACCTTATATATTAGCTAGATTTCTATTGGGTGTCGGTGTTGTTGCTGAAATCTTTTTTTTTGCATGCAATTGGGTATGTTTGACTTTGATTATTAATATATTATGTCTGACCTTAATTGAAAAGAAAATAACTTTTAGAGATTGTGAGTATTTTTAAAATATATACAATGGCGAACAAAGCTAATAGGAAGGCACAATGATTTATGTTACTCTTGCTTGTCATGTAATCGAACAATCCACTTAAGTATTGATATGACTTGATGCTATAAGTTTAAGTTGAAATTTCCATCTACGTTTAACCAGTGATCGGAATTTCGTACCGTACCAGTCGGTACCGGCCGGAACGTTCCGTTTCGGCTGGAATCCGGTACCGGTACGGGGACAAAGATACCGGGGCAAAAATCCGGCCGGTACCGGCCGTTTTTGGTCGGTACCGGTCAGAACCACAGATACCGGAAAATACCGAGTAGTTCCGTAAAATTAAAAAAACTTAGGGACTCATCTGCAAATAACGAAAAAAAACCCTAAAAACTACCCGCCGCCCCCCCCACCCGGACCTTCGACCCACATCTCCTCTGTCGCCCGTCCGTCGCCCTCCGTCCGTCTGTCCTTCCGCTTTCTGAATCTCGCCGGTTGTCCCTCTCACGCCGCGTCGCCGCCCCTCCCTGGTCTGGATCTGGACTCTGGTGTCTGTCGCCCGTCCGTCCGTCTGTCCCTCCACCGTCTGAATCTCGCCGGTTGTCCCTCTCACGCCGCGTCGCCGCCCCTCCCTGGTCTGGATCTGGACTCTGGTGGTTAAGTGACGTAACTCCAACGGTGGCAATGGATAGTCGAGATTGAAAAAAGAGAGAGGAGAATGAGATGAACTGTTGAGGCAAAATAATTGAGCGAGGGTTAATAGGATTGTGTAGTTACAGAGAGAGATAGAGATAGTATAGAGAAAACAAAGATGAGAGAAGATAGAAGATAGAGATAGGAGAAAAGTCAGAAAACAAAAGAGATAAGACTTTTGTATTCTGATTATTTGAAATTGCAATAATTGAGAATATTAATTTATTATAATTTATAACAGGACGGTATAGTGGCGTAAAAATCGCTTAGGTTCCACCAAAATGTTGCTAATAAGCCTATCTTAATTCTTAACCAGACTAAACTCGTTGAATAAATCAAACAATCATTAATATGAAATGAGATGAGGGTAAGTGAAAAAGAAAGACCTTGTTGAAAATGACATAACGTGAGAAACTAAGGAAAAACAAAGAACTTTATGCAACTCCAATTTTCTTTCTTTTTTAACCATATTTTTCTAATGAATTGGATTGAAAATTAAATTTAGAATTAGAATTGAAATTTTGAATTGGATTGGAAATTAAATTTGGAATTGGAATTGAAATTGGATTTTTGAATTGGATTGAAAATTAAATTTGGAATTGGAATTGGATTGTAAATTAAATTTGGGATTGGAATTGGATTTTGGCATTTTGCATTTTGGATTTGGAATTGGATTTGGAATTGAATTTTTGAATTGGATTGAAAATTAAATTTAGAATTGGATTTTGGAATTGGATTGTAAATTAAATTGTATGATTGTAGTATTTTAAATGCTTTTTATTATTCTTAGTTTTATAACTATATGATGATGATTGTCTTTGTTTATATTAATTGTGGTTATTATTTATATGTAAATATTTAAAAATTATTGTTATTTCAAATTAATTGTCATTATTATTTATTATTGAGATTTTTTAAAACATGATTGATGTAAACAGTAAACTAGTAAAGTATACAGTACAGCTGTATAATATATCAATATAGACTATTTTGTAATTTTAAAAAGTTTAGGGACTATTTTATAAATTTAAAAAATATCCCGAAACAGTACCCGGTACTGACCGGTACCGGTACAGTTCCGTTCCAGAGCCCAATCCGGTATCAAGCCCGGTACAGTATTCATAACATTGATCCAGATACTGTCGAGATAGGAAACTTTTCAGTTCAACCTTCACCTTCTTCAATTTCAACATTAGTTGAAAGAATTTGTAATCAATCACATTAATTGACCAACACCTATCCACCAAGTCACTAAATCCCTCCATCTCAATGAGCCCATTAAAGAACCGAAATGAGGTAGCAGTTCTTAGGCTCTCTTCCAATCTTTGGATCAACACGAAGGAATGATCAAAGAGGAGATTGTCTCCAAAATACACATGAGTGGAAGAAATGACCCAACCAAGCCGAATTAACAAGAGGATAATCCAGTTTTTTCCAAATGAAAAAAATCTCCCTATTGGTTATTCGACCAAATTAGCTTCTGACCCAAGGCTTTCAAATATACCAAATTCATCGCGAAAAGAAAAGAGGAGAGTACCTTCGTTAGCTCAGTATTTAATTTAAGATTTGATCATTTCAATTAATAAAATAATTTTTCGAATTTGAAATCAATCAAAATAATCATAAAAATAGAAGAACAATTTAATATATGAATAGATAAAAATAATTTGATTAGTTGGGTAAAGATATTTAATTGAAAAAAGATTGTTAAATGAAATTAATTGATTTATTTTAGTTTACAAGAACTTATTAATTTACAAAAATTGACTGATTAATTGATAAACTGATAAGTTTTTAATAACACGAGTTATTAAATTAAATCGAATTGAAAAGTTAAAAATCAAATTGAAAAGTTGAAAGATTCAAAAATTTTATGATTATATTTGAACCGGTTAAATTCTTAAATCGAAAATTGAAAGAATATTTCCGTTTTGAACTTATGAGTTTCTCTTTTTTAATCAAAACCCATTGTAATATTAAATTTAGCAATTCACTTAAGGTAAGTATTCAAAATCAAAAAGTAAAAATAAGGGAAGGATTGAATATCTCTTTGAATTGTAACTCAAAACCAGGAATAAATATGATGAATAATAAGTTCACGTGTTTCCGCCATTCGTGATAACAACCCAAAAACATCTCAGAATGTAGGCTCCCACCACCAACATAACCTCCACATGGAGCCAAGGCTTGTGTCCCTTTTGTTCGTAGACCAGCTATCATGTTGTTGTTATCAGACACAAAGCCAAAAGAGGCCATAAAGCAAAACTAATTAGTAAAAAGAGATTAAACTTTCAAATCACTGAATAGTAAATTAATATGATCGACGAGCTTTCATATCCATAGTCTTCACCTTTATCAAACACTATACAGTAATGATTTCTAGTTGAACTTGCTTCATGGGTTGTGCTTCGAAGTTCACTGCATAACATCTGAAACTTACTAAATCATCTAACTCCAAGATCACTGCATGTACATAACGAAGAACAAATCATGAATATCTCGCATTTTGACAGACAAGAAGAAAGCCAAGGGCCGAAAATTCAAGTCAGGTACGTACCAAGGTCCACAATAACCGTACATCACAAAAGCAATGGTGCTCCAAGACTCAAAAACCTATATCCCACGGTGGACCTTACAGGACATAAAAGGATAACCTTTTTGGCCTTCCTATCAGAGAATTACAACTGCCCTTAATCAGTTCTGTATCTGTTAATGAGGGAAGAGCAAATACTGGAATCCTCACCTTTCCGACAATTTTTTACCGTGTACCTTAGGATGTGTAATGTTGATGTATAAGGGAATAAATCTTGCTTTTTCAGACACAAATCTCATAAATGAGTGTCTGTGTCTCACTATCTGCATGACTATGAAAAATGAAGTCTTCATCTTCGTCTTCTTCTTCTTCTTCTTCCTTTTTGTTTTACAGCCACAAGGAGAGATGCCTCAAAATGGGGAGATCAGCGCCTTTCATATTTTCATCTCTAGGCCTAACCACCATTTTCAGCATGATCCTTCTCATTTCTCCAAACCCTTTTAAGGCCATGCCTAAAAATGATGACCGTGATTATCAAAAGCTCCTGTTGATGGAGCCACAAAAGGGTATAATATCTTTCAATCAATGCTTCAACCACATGTACCTTTCTTTTTGCTTTTCCTTTTATTTTTTTTTGGTTTCACCTGAGTTTTACTTTACATCGGTATGAATTGAGTTATGGTGTTTGGTTTTTGTAGCGGAAGACAATTGTGACTTGTTCAAAGGTCATTGGATACCAGATCTTAAGAGAGTTTCTCAATATACAAATTCAAGTTGTGTAACAATTCCGGACGCAAAGAATTGTTTCAGACATGGGAGAGCGGACACAGATTTCCTTAACTGGAAATGGAAGCCTGAAAAATGTGACCTTCCAAGCTTTGATCCTCATGCTTTCTTAGGAATTGTTAGAGGAAAAACACTAGCTTTCATTGGTGACTCAGTTGCTAGAAACCACATGGAATCACTGCTATGCCTCCTCTCGAAGGTCAGTTCATGTCACTTTCATTTTCTCTCCTCATGAAAATAAATGTATGAGATTTATGCCTGTTACTGTACAATTTTGGACCTTTCGTCTATGACATAAACCCGTAAGAGGCAATTTACTGTATCAGAACATGCATTAGTTGTAATTGGGACAACTTGGTTGGTAATTCTGTGTCAAGAAGGATCGTTTCGTCTGTTCATACGTTACTCGCATGAAAAGAGTTGAAAGTAACAGAATGTGTGAAGAGATGTGATTAGTGTTTAATCAGTATTTATAGTAATTCTGTGGAAGTGAAAACTGTCAGACTTCTTTTTCCTTCCACAGAACCCAAAAGAAAAGTTGCTTAACTATGTTTTGGTAATTTGAAAATGGTGTTTTCCCTGCAGGAGGAAGCTCCAAAGGATGTTTACAAGGATTCTGAAGATAGGAACCGGATATGGCACTTTCCTGTCCACGACTTCACCCTCAAGATCATCTGGACAAAATTTCTTGTAGTTGGTGAGGAGAGAATGACCAACGGTTCATCATCAGGCGTTTATGATTTGTATCTCGACAAGATTGACGAGAACTGGACTAGAGAACTTCATACCATAGATTATGTTGTTATATCAGATGCACATTGGTTCTTCAGACCAATATATTTACATGTAGGCTCAGAAGTAGTGGCATGTGTTTTCTGCAATGCACCAAACATCACCGATCGAGGTGTTAGCTTTGCTCTCAGGATGGCATTTCGAGCTGCTTTAAAACACATCAATCACTGCAAGAACTGCAAGAACATGGTAACAATGGTAAGGACATTCTCACCATCCCATTTTGAGAATGGGGATTGGGACACTGGAGGGAACTGCAACAGGTCAAGTCCTTTTGGTCAAGATGAAATCAGTTTGGAGACTACCGACTGGGAACTTAGAAACATGCAAGTAGAGGAGGTTGAAATAGCTATAAACGAAGGTGGGAAAAGAAGGAGGTATGCAGTTTTGGACATAACCAGGGCTATGCTTATGAGACCTGATGGACACCCTTCAGAGCACTGGGGTAACAAATGGCTGAAGGGTTACAATGACTGTGTTCACTGGTGCTTGCCAGGTCCAATTGATATGTGGAGTGACTTCTTGCTGGCTGTCATCAGGAAGCTGGTTTGATTTCTTGCATAGGATAGAGATTTACTATAGATTACAGAATACCATTTAATTGTAATAATGTCAAACTTCTCCATTTTTGTTTCAGCGGCATAAAGGTTCATGATAAAGAAAGTATCGGTTTAAGAATTTATGTGATCATTGGGATTGATTCACGTGTACTTAACACTACAGAAGAAACATCCAATCCTGATGACACTTTAAACGTGATTTTAAGTTTGTAATTTTGATTGTGATAAGTAACAAATCTATCTGAAGCCTTAAGGTCTTCATATTTTCGCTGATAGTGATAGGTGGTGATTGATAAAAACCTTGAGTCTCATCAAGCTTTTATAACTGGAGAACGTACAAGCCAATTCGCACAAAAAACATGAAAGATCCAAAATTAGGTGAATTTTTGTTTCAGGCTCCGTATGAAGACTATGACCAGGTTCAGAAAAAAAGTGTGAAGAATAAAAAGCCTCCCGTCTGAATTGATCCTGTTTAAGCAGCAAACAAACCCCTGATCCTGAATCATCAGAAAGAGGCTGCACTGAAATGTGTTAAAACAAAAACAAAGGCAAGCACCATACAGAACTTAATGGTCATATCACTCTCTTAGTAACTGACTGAATGAACCTAAATATCACTCTCCTAGTAACTGACTGAATGAACCTAACACTTACGAACCATTAAAGGAGCTGAGCAATTATGATACATAAAAGCAACCAGGAATCCATTTTCTGATACCAATGGAAAAAGCTACGGAACAGACCAATGTAGAGAACTGAGGCACAGACTTGTCATGAAGATTTAAGATTGATAAAGATGTGCTGTGGCAAGCCTCTGGTCATCAATATGGATTGGAACTTTTTGACAACTAATACAATTAAAGCTTAGGCTAGTGGTTAAACAGAATGCCAGGCTGGGACAAATAAAGAGTTTAAGCGCAAAAAAACACGCAAGTTACACTATGCATGTTGATCAACTGATATCTGAGATTCTGAATTTTGTTGCTATTTAGTAGAGTTAGAATAGAAACACTAAATTCCTACAACGAATGACGATCTGTTGCATTGGTGCAAGTTTAAAATCACTGAGACATGGAATTACAAGAAACAAAACTGGTACAGAGCATTTTGGTGTTTCAAACATAAGATTATAGGCGAAAAATGATAATGGGGCTTCTAATGACTATATTGAGTTAGAACTAAGTGAATGAATTCCTTAGCACGTACTGATACGGATTCTAATCAATTGAAACAGAGTTTTTTGAACACGATTCTGATCACAACATACAGAATGAAGAATGAACAAAGAGCAGAAACTTGTAAACTGGTCAGGAAATCCATGATGGAATAACAATCCAAGCAAGAAACGTAAACTGAGCAACAATCTAGTTTTGCAATTTTATCTTTCTAACATAGAATGTGGTTCTTTAACAAACACCAACCTAGTACCATCCTATATTGGCTACATCAGCAGAAATAGATATTAATGTACTCAAATTCCAATAAAAAACAATTTTGTTCAGAGCTAGTACATTGTAATCAGACATCCAATACAAGAAGTGCATCGATCATCCTTCTACCGAGTTACCAAGTACATAAGAGAATAACTCACGAACAGGAGAGAATTCTACTAACCCAATATCAATTGCATACCCATTAACAGGCAACTTCAAGTCTCTTAAAAGGCAAAAAGCCTCTCCAATTCTCACCTTTGGTACTTCCTGAGCTACTGCGCAACAAGGAATCCACGAATCCGGCCGGTACTCTTCACTAATTTCAATGCCTTCCTTTTTCAAAGCATCACACAACTGAGAATGGAACTGAAGCAGCGAATGCGAGGGCGTGGGAGCCAAAAAGAGGACATTGTTGTCACTTGGAGGGCTCCCAACTGTGGAAAAAGACAAGGCCAAAGGTTCTTGCTTTGAAGCAAAAGTTCTTATGACTGATTCAAGCTTCGTGGGCTCAACATAGGCGCTTGAATAAAGAGTTATGTGAGGTCGAGACTCAATTTCAATGAGTTGGGTACTGATTTGGCGGCGAGCTAGCACGTTCCAAGCCTTCAAGACCTGGTTTTCAAGTGCTGGATCGAAATATAGCTCAATTGCATAGCCTTGTGACATCGAGTGTGAAGATTAATCCTACGTGTGATCCAAAGACAGTAACTTTAGAGAAATATCCAATACCCAGAACCCAAGATGGAGATCCGAGACTACCCAGATAGAGAGAAGCTAAAAACTGCTCAAAATTGGACCGACGCTGGGGAGAAAGAAAAGAAATGTAAAGACCCAGTAGAGATTAGAAGCTAAAAGGGGACAAACTTGTGGAATGTGAAGTACACGTGAAAATGTAGTGACCCAGATGGGGAAACACTGAGAAAAACCAAGATAAAAGATGAAGAACAGATGTGAGAGATGCTATTACTGAGCGACCATTACAAAGACCATAGAAGAAGCGAAAAGAGAATAATTGTTAAACGGTGGAGACCTGGCCTTGGATTCTAAGAGTTCTCTCTCTCTCTCTCTCTCCCCCTCGTTATTGGGATTTTTATTTCAATTTTATAGCAAATTTAATATCTTATCGATACCTAATCGTTAGGATCTTTAAAATTTGCAATGATTTAATAAATGTAACTAAACTAAAAATTGAATGAAATTAGGGAATTTAAAATATTATTAAAAATTATCCTTATGCATAGAATAATTTGAAATTAAAATTAAAAAAATTAAATAAAAATTAATTTTTTATTTTATAAGAATTTATTAATTAATAAAAACTGATCGATTAATTAATAAATTTATCATTTTTAATAAGAATAATTATTAAAGTAAATTAAATCAAAAAGTTAAAAATCAGACTAAAAAATTAGACCATTTAAGATTTTTATGGTTGAATAAGTTAAACTCGTTGAGTTTTTTTTTAATGATTAAGAATTGGAATTGGAGATCAATTACTATCTGCTAAAAATTTCAATTTAATCAATAATTTATTAACATATAATGTATGTGTATATTAAATCAACTAAAGATTCAATTTTGATCCAATCATTTGATATTAATAAGTATTTATTATGTTAATTAAATTCAAATTTTTAATCTCCAAATTTTTAAATGGTATGAAGATAAAAAAGGAGATCCAAATAAAATTTATGTTAATAAATTAATTTCATAAAGTTATACTTTAAATAAAATATTATCCTTCGATTGCGTACTATTAGACCTCGCTAAATTTGACATGATGAGAAATTGTTGGAGTTATTATTTTTGGAGTATACCTTAAACAAAATGTTATACTCAAACACATATATTTATAAATGAATAAAAGCAAAGAGGCACATAACATTTTTATAAAAGTATTAATTTTATGTAATATTATAAATTATAAATTTTAGAAACAATCTTTAAGATTAATAACAAGCTTATCATCAATAAAATTTGCAACTAGGAATGTCAAATGTGGCCCACCCAGGTTGACTGGGTCACGGGCGGGCTGACCATAGCCCAACCCATGGCTTGGCCATTATTTAAAAAACGACATCATTTTTTACATTTTTCTTTTTTTAAAAAATATGATGGGTTGGGTTAACCCGTCCACCGTACCCGCGACCCGTCAAGCTATAAGTCGAGTCACAGACCGACCTATCTCAACCGGTCAAGTCACGGACCATCCTGGGCCATGGCATCCTACTGTTCACTGAATTCACCAGCAACTTGACTTTGCAACAATGGTGTTTTACCATCTGAGGAGGTAGCCAAGTTATTTGAGCCAGACCTGCAATAGACTTTTGTTTCTTTTGCTTTTCCCCTAAATACAGCACAGAACCCAAGAGATATAACAATTGTTGTGAAATTTGCAATGGACCTACAATACATACAAGAAAAAAAATTAGACCACACACAAACTCAAGTAAGCTTTTATTCTAAAATTAATTGGCAATAGAGGAAATAGCCCATTAGGCTTATATGTTAGTATTCTTTCTCATCTTTTTCTAATATGAGGTAGTCACATGTGGATATTATCAACATTCCTCTTCAAGAGTAATTGGGACTAAATATCTAGCTATCACTTGAAATAACACAGTAGTAACCGGATCGAATCGTTGGACTAGACATCCAGACGGATAACTAAGAAATTAATAATCTAAACTAAACCTACTATAATACTATGTGAAATTTGAAATAGGCATACGGGCTCGCTCGAGAAGAAAAGTTAGACTACACACAAGTTCAAGTATGATTTCATTTTAAAACCATTTGGCAATAAGTGGAGTAGCTCATTAAGCTTATATATATGTTAGTCTTTTTTTTTCTTTTTCTAATATGGTATATTTAGATGCGGATATTATCAACGGTTGATCCAACAACACTGCATAATGGGGAATCCTTAGATGTTTATGAACTAAAAAAGAAACTACGAAAGCGAAGAAGATGACGATGATGATGAATTCAACTGAAAATTTGATGTTTTCTTTCAATTAAAGAAATGTGTTCATACCTTCCAAGATGTAAAGCATTATCAAGAAATATGAAACTCATAAAAGAACACTGGCTTGAACATTGCAGCACAAAGAGGACCTTTTACATGCACACCCCGCAAGTGAATTACAGAAAACAAGGGCAAGTCGATAGCACCCTGCAAAATAGTAGAATTCTTTATCAGACCTCCAAAGATTCTGGGTTCCAAAAGCTCTTAGATATACCTCACAAAGTACTGCAGCCAAAGCTCCTCCAGCTTCTAGTTTCCAAGAACCCAAGTTTTATTCTGCCAAAGCACATACCGGAGCAGCAATAATCAGTCCCAACAAATTGTTGAAGAAGAATACAGCGATCTCTGCAGGATACATGTTTAATACCCGTGCGTGTAAAATTCAGCACAAGTTGGTTTATTTCTTTCCAAATATTTTCCAGAACTTGCTTCTTGTAGCCGGCAACTGTTTAACTAAGCCCACTAGGAAGTGGTCCAGTTGATAGAGTGGGGGGTATAAGACCAAAATGTCCTATGTTCAAATCTCCATACTTATGCTCTTTCTGTTCGAATATATTTTATATATTCTTTATTTAGTTTTGACATTTTTAAATTGGACATATAAAAGATGAAGTTTGTCTTTTATTAGAAATCCATGTAGTTATTGCCTCCTTATTTGATTTTAAAAAGGAATCTATGAGATACACGTGATAAGGATGAAATATTTAGTGGATCCTTTGAAATCTTTTAATATATGTGTAGATCTCCTTATTATGGAGGAAGTCTAACCACACACGATGTTGAAAAAGAAAAATCTACATAAAGTCTTTTTTTGGTTTTTACACATGCGTGGATTTTGGTGATTTAGAGGTTGTGTAGGTCACAACGTTGAAAGAGGGAGTTTTTGGTTTTGTGGGTTGTGCACAATTTTCTTTTTGTTTTTTCAGCTGCATAACGCATCATTGTGGGAGAGGGGCTGTTGCTCTGTTATTGCAATTCTGTTGGGCTGAAAAACGTTGTCTCCTTTGTTGAATAAGAAATCTGGTGGTTTCACGTTATTGTGTTCTTCTGGTTTTTGAAGGGACAGCTCTTGATCTGTTGTGGTTTGGGTGAGTCATTGGTGAGCAAAATTTTTGTGGGGTTGCTGCGTATGATTTGAAGTGCTGCGCTTTTTCTTATGGAAAGGATATGTTAAGCAGTCCACGTATGACAAGAGCAGATGCTGTTGTTATGTGTAATCGAAGGAGTTTACTGTTTGTAGCATATATCAATTTAATTGCTGAAGAATGGGCGTTGTGGAGTGCAGCAACTTGGTCTTTTATTGCTGAATAATTTTAGATCTGGAAAGTTGTCTTTTTCTGTTTGATTTATTATTGTCTTTGAGTGAAAGTAATTAGACAAATCCTCTGTTGAGGTTAACACGAGTCGGTCGTGTTATTAGGCGTGAAGATCTTTCACGGGTAATTAGGTTGTGGGTTAGTTACATAGATTGGGTCTTAAGGGGTAGATCAATCTTGTGTAATTTTTGTGGACTACAGTGAAAGAATTTAATCTGGGTGAGGGCCCCGTAGACGTAAGCAAAGTGTGCCGAACTGCTTTACCAAATGTCGGTGTTTTTTTTGTGTTTTGCTTTTACGATTGTTGATTTACTCGTGCGAAAAATTAATTTTGGATAGTCTGCGATTTTATTGACAATTTAATTTTCTCAATTGGTATCAGAGCAAGGTCACCGATTCAGAACTTGGTAGCAAGTTGGTGCAGATCCTAGATTCGCAGACATGGCTATGAGAGAAGGTGAACGGAAGGCCAGAAGAATTCAGTGTCATGAATGTCAGGGGTTTGGATATCTTCAATCTGAATGCGCTAACACATTGAAGAAACAAAGAAGAAAGTCTTTCACAACCACCTGGAATGAAAATGATTCTGAAAGTGATTTGAGCAGTGGAGAAGAATTAGCAAACAATGCTGCACTGGTTGCACTGCACAACAAAAGTTCAGTTACTTGTTTAGCAGCAACTGAGAAGGAAGTAACCAACAACAGAACAGGGAGAAAATTTGAAAATTTCAGAATTAGTTCAACTCGAGATTCAACGTCAGACTATGACAGTGACAGAAGTAGCTGTGATGATAAAGTTGGGAATACCTATGAGAATTACAAGGC
>JANIJH010000005.1:8701155-8713232 GCA_024520975.1 Erythroxylum areolatum | reverse complement strand
TGAAAACAAAAATATGTTTGATTTTATTATCATGTTTCTATTTTTTTAATATATATCAAATTTAATGTTTAAGTTTGTTAATGTTCAAATCATTTAATGTGGAAAAGGCTTTGAAGTTATAGTTTAAGCTGTTCTTATAACTTAAAACTATTACGAAGACAATAAATCAGGTGAAGATTAGGCTTTACTTTTGATAAAGTTTCTGCCATGACGTGAAGAAAAGGCTTAGATAAAGTGCTACATTAAATAGCATGAAATGATGTGAAAACTAGGCTTTATAAGAAGATAGACTCCATGCTAAAGACACGAGGATGAGAAGTGAAGAGGGATAAAGTCTTTGCTACATTAAATAGCATTAACCTTGTGTATGGTTACTGTCTCCGTTGGTGGAGACAAATAACAAAACATAAAAATCCTGTGCCTCGCAATATATATTTAGTTGTTAACTCAACTTATTTTTGTTCCAACTCTAGGTCACAGAAACATAAATTTTTTGTTCATTCCAAAATCGGAGGACAAGATTTCTTGTCTCTTTGATAGAAACAAAACAAATAAGCAACTTCTAAAAATAACCCTCTCTTCGTACCCTTCTCCCAACAAAATCTTGTTATTATTATTATTATTGAATATTGTTATAAATTTTCTACATTTTATTAAATTTATCAATTTTTTTATCTTAATTATATTATTAAACTCATTATTATTATTATTATTATTGTTGTTGTTGTTGTTGTTGTTTTTGTTAATAATATTATTATTAATAATTATTGCTATTATTTTTAATTATTGTTATAAATTTTCTACTTACTATTTTTAATATTTTTAATATTATTATTAATTTTATTATACCAAATTAATTATCTTATTATTATTATTAATTATTAATTATTATTATAAATTTTGTACTTTTATTATTATTATTATTATTAATCAAGATAGAAAACAGGGATATGTTGGTTTTCTGACGAAAAAAACATATTGTCAAAATTTAGAAAAAAAGATATTTTCTGGTTTCTGTAAAACCATTTTGGTTTTTTTATTTTTAGAAACAAAAAATTGCAACAGAGTAAGTCAAACACGTTTTACTTACCTGTTTTTCTTTTTACAAAAACGACAACAAAAAACGAAACAAAAAACAAAAACAAACAATCCCTTATTGTACAAATAATTAAAACCAATCTCTCATTTATAATTAGAAGAGAGTGAAATTAAATTCATTATATAAACTTGTTGCAATTTTATGACATTGATTTGCAACCAAAACCCAAAGTTACATGCTACGATGAATTTGATCCATCGATGCATGTACTCCTTTAAATTCTGGCCTGACTGTTAACATACGTGGTGTTAGCAAAGTGGACTTTGGACAATGTAAAGTGTGATTATTAAAATTTTTAACAGTAATAATGTGACGACCCAAATGGGAACGTGAAACTTGAAAGTCAAACTCCTCATATCACATATAAGCTTAACCTCACGAATAAGTACAAACAAAGTACAGTATAATAATATTAGCATGCATCCGATTTTTTTTTTCAACATACTAAATCATATTATTGTGGATGTTAGAGTGCAAGTCAACTAAAAAGCATACATAGAAGTAGATATGTTGCAATTGACACTCGTTGGAGTCACTTATGTGAAGTTGGAAGTAGCTGACCTAAAAAATAGAGTTGATAGGAGTTAGACAGCACTGAGTAAGTTCATATCTCCTCACGACACATAATGACATGCTCACACAATATATAGTTTATATTACTATAAGCACACATATATGATGTATGACAAATTACGTTTAATACACAATAAATCATGCAGAAGAAATATCTGTAAGATCCTAGTCGCTAAAGCTAAATCCTCATAATACTACGCCTCGAATGACTGCAGGAAACTAAGCATCACCAATGTCTCAATTATACACTTATACTCATATAGTTGTAAGGTTCTCTTAGTCTAAAGGGGCTATAAGGAACCAAGCATCATCAACAGACTAGTCATCACTTATTATGTCTAAAATCACAATCATATCTATAATATACATATCAAACAAGAATTTGACCAAAATTCAAGCATCAATTAAGATCAGTCTATGTCATTTATCAATATCATATCATAATCATCTCTCATAATCAAATATGTGTGCACTTGGTCATAATGCATACTCATCATGTGGCACATCATATTTCAACCGCTTCCAAAATCACAATCAATATCAATCACCAAATTTCATAAAACAAGTACCCAATCATGTAAGAACCATCATAAATGTCTATCGCGTGTCATAGGTACTCAATCAGTATTTATATAATTAGATATCATAGAATTATTTGCATAGACATCATGATAACGACTACTCAAATTACATATATATTTATATATGTGAGTGTGTGTGTGTGTGTGTAGGTACTTATATTACATCATATCGACTTGTATAAGGATAGAGACAACTCTCTTGGCTTAGTATGTCATCAATTATATTAATCTAGAATCATACTTAATAGAGGACATGAATTCAATATCGATAAATAGATACGAACTTATCTGATTGAAATACTATTAATTCAAACTTTGTGATGTGGGTCCCACTCATGATATAAAAGAGATGTATATATATATGGCGTTGATTGGTAAATTGTTGATCAATTACTTTTTGGCGGATAGAGTAGTATTTGGTTGTTTGACCATGTCAAACTGCTGATAATGATATTTAATAATTAACTGATTGAGTTGACAGATTGAATCTAATCTGTTATTTTTGGAAACATTTTTATAAGGAGCTCTGAGAAATTAAAAGACAAAAAGATGGTTGTGTCTAAAAGTTACTCAAGATAAGAGATGAGAGAGAAAGAAAGACAGAGATAGAGAGAGAAAGTGAAAGAGAGATAGAGATAGATAAGCATAAAGTATAAATTCAATTTACTCGAACTCAAAAAAATACTTTGGCTTATTCAAAAATTAAAAGTTGAGTTTTCTCTTTGATAAAATTTTGTGCTTCATATCAATATCATTATTTTTAAAAATATTTTTTAATTAAATAAAATAAATATCATTGGATATGGTATTGTACGATACAAAACCGCTACCAAATTATTTTATAATAACCAAAATTTTCTATAATATTAGTTTCAAAGATTGGGTTGGGCAGGAAAGTTTTAAGTTACATTCATTGTACTTATTAATACTTGGATTAAAGTAATTAAGAAGAATTAAATCATTAAATTAAAAATATATTTAGATATTTAAATATTTTTAGACATAAAAATGTTTCTACAAATAGTTATCATATCTAAAAAATTATTTTAATGTTAATTTTAATAGATAAAATTATTAAAAATCTTTTTTAGTTTTAATTATAAGATAAGACTAATTTTATTAAGGGATTACATTTTCATATGATTAAAAATAAGTTTTATGCTCATTAACTATTACATTTTTTAGTTTAGTTTCTAATGTTAATTTAAATAATTATTTTTTTTCTTGAACATAGGCAAATAGGTTTTATTTTATTTAATTTTGAATGATTGACTGAAGCAAACTGAAACTTAAGCATAAAATTGAGATTGAATCAATAATTTCTAATTCTAGTTCAACGGTATAATTGCTTTGCATGAATACATTCATAATGAAAGCAAAAAAGAACTTTTAAAATGATTTCAATTGCTTGTTTTAAAGGTATACTAAGAAAAATCAAATGAAGTTTATTAAATTCATTTTCTAATTTTAAAATTTTAATCAATTGTTGTCGAATAGTAACATTTAAGCAAACAAGTTGATGTTACATTCCTTGTGTAGATCCTTTTTTTGCGTATTCTAACACCACTATACTATGAAATAAATTCCCAAATTATTTTAAAAAAATAAACCAATGTTTTCATGTAAAATTTAGAAACTATTAGTTCTAAGTTATTATTATATATTAAAGTTAATTTTTGCAGAAAATATTTACATAAACAATTAAATCCACGTAAGTTGATACCAAATAATAGACAAAGAGTATATAACAATAAACATATGCAAATAATCATGCATGACTTCCAATATAACAAGAGAACTATGGATGAATGGTCATGAAAAATGGTATTTTAATATATTTAGTATGAATCAAAATATATTTTGTTAATTATACATGACTTTAGAAAACAATTATGATTTGATGTCAAATATGCATGGTTTTAGAAACCATCATTTTTTTAAATCATGTCCTCATAAGTTATTTTACTCATAAACAACTAATATTAAACAGTTAATTTTACCAATCATCCTGAAATAAACAGTTAATGTTATCTATCGGTCAAATCAGTTATATTAATTAACTGTCCGTTAACTGCTGAGAAAATCAGCTAATAGCTAATGCGATCCGTTGATTGTCAAATAAGGCCTATATATATTACAAATAAAAAATATTACTTAGTATTTAATGGAAAATTTTTGAATAAAAATCAATGAATAAATTTTAATTTTAATTAAAATCTAATTAAATTCAAATATAAATAAAAAGTTAGATTGATTGGAGATACTAAATTTTATTGTGAACTTTAATTTTGACTCAAACTCTAATAAATTTTGAGTTGAACTCCACTAACCAATTGAACTTTTGAATAAATTTGAATTTGTAAAAAAATTTGGGCTAAAATGCTTCTGCATCGTCTTTAGCATTAAAGTATTAAACCCCTGGGATTTAAGTAAGGTGGTAAGGCGCGTACAAAATCGGGTGTGAATGTGACATATATATATATAGAAACTTTTATTAAATTTAAATTCAAATACTTAAATCTTAAGAATCTAACATAATATAATCTAATTGAATCTATTAATTTAAGATTAGACCAAATCAAATCAAAATTGTTATTCATAAAATTAATTGTAGTGACCTAGAGAATTTTAATTATGTATTTCCAAATTATGGATTATAATAACTTCCAAATTATGGATTTTTCCTTTTGAACTCAGCGTGATAAAATGATTGTCACACAAGTTTATTTGTTATACATGTGGAATATAGAGTCGCCAACTATTATGGAGGAATGATTAACCAGTCAAATGCAATTGTAAAAAAAGTACGAGATAATAATGCAAATTTTAATATGGTAATTGAGTTAACAACATATTCTATTTTATCTCAATAAAAATATTAATTATAAAAAATTAAACCATAACAATGAGATTAAATTAGTAACGAGTATTAATTTTTGTATCTTTAAATTTTTTAGTTAAAGGGACCAACCTAACTACTACATACTTAACCAAAAAAAAAGGTTGAATTATTAAAGTAAGCCCTTTATCTCCGTAAATCTATTATATTTGGTTATGGTTGGATTGGATTATCTAAGAGACTCCTACTTTCCTTCCGTCTCTGAACGTCCATATACTGAGTTCCAGGTGATTCTTCCTCGTCTCTTTGAAACTTATGCATACACATCAAGATTGCATGTAGCACGCATGTATTTGTGTGTGTAGATGAGATTTTCCATGTCTCGGTAGAATCTAAAGAATCACATCAAATTGGATTGAACATCGAGGCAATTGGAGATCGTAAGCAAAAGGGCATTATTCTTTGTGCGTTCGTAAACTTCTGTGTCTACGTTGAAAAGTTTAGTATGCCTTTCCTTAAATTTAAATGAGTAAATAAGGATTTGAATAACAAGAATGCTGATCCAACCATATAATCTTATATTTATAAAAGCTGAACGTCATCCTTATTTTTATGATGACGCTAAATGGGTGGCGAATAAAGTCAACTTCTTCTTCTTCTTGTTGATATTATTTTAATATTTTTGTTTTACATTTTATCTAAAATAAAATGGAAGATTCTATTTAACCTGATCTTTAAGACTTAGGAGTATTTGTTAAGTTGAATTCATATAGTAGCGGAGTTCACCAAGTTTCAACTTAGTGGAAGTGATTTCCTTTTCATTAGCTAATTTAGGTTCATGCAATGCCTATATTAAGTCTATTATATATTTTAATTATATATCAGAAAAATTTCCAGTACATCCTCTTATGTCAATTAGAATAAAAGCAACAGCATTTTCGTTACGTTGAAAAGTGTGAATGGCCTTTGACAATTTTGTTCAACTAGCGATTTCTCGCTTCGATGGTCACTATGATCATTGGAGCATGTTGATGGAGAATTTCTTGAGATCGAAAGAATATTTGCAGGTTGTTTCAGATGGAATACCAAAATCGCCAAAAGGCGCAGCAGCGTCAGATCAACACAGGGCTGAGATTGAAGCGATGAAGTTGAATGATCTCAAAGCGAAAAATTACTTGTTTCAAGCCATTGATCGTACAATTTTGGAGACCATTTTATGCAAAGATACATCAAAGCATATATGGGACTCCATGAAGAAAAAGTACTAGGGCACCACAAGAGCAAAGAGATAGTAGCTTCAAGCACTTCGTATGGACTTTGAATTGCTTCGAATGAAGCCGGGGGAATTAGTAACTGATTATTTCTCTTGGCCAATGGTGATCGTGAACCAGATGCGTATTCACGGTGACCGGACAAATGACGTGATTGTAATGGAAAAGATTCTTCGATCTATGATACCAAAATTTAATTATGCTGTTTGTTCTATTGAAGAATCTAATGATATTGATGAACTTTCACTTGATAAATTACCGATTTCTTTGATGGTTCACGAGAGGAGGATGAACAAGGAAGAAAGAGAGGCTAGCTCTAAAGGTGTCCATTGATCGGTCGACAGAACATGGTGCTAGAGGAAGAGGAAGGGGAGGTCAAGGATATAGAGGCCAAGGTAACAGAGAAGGAGGTGGTCGAGGCAACAGAAATGGTGGTCGACAAAATCGAACTCATAATAATGAAAGTAGACGTAATCAATCGATTGACAAGTCTAAGATTGAATATTACAGGTGCCATAAATTCGGGCACTATCGCTCAGAATGCTATGCCAATCTGCCTCAAGAAACAGAAAAATGGGAGAAGTCAAATTTTGCATAAAAGGATGAAGAAGGAACTCTGTTAATGGCTTACCATGCCAAAGAAAAACCGGAGTCAGATATTTAGTATGTTGACACAGGTTGCAGCAATCACATGTGTGGGAGTAAGTCTCTATTTTCCCATTTAAATGAAACCTTCAATACTATTATTCACTTGGTGATTCTCACACGGTAAGGGTTATGGGAAAAAGGTGATATTAACATTCAAACAAAGAACAGTTTTGTTGAAAATATGTTTTACGCTTTTGATTTGAATAGCAATTTGTTAAGTGTCGGCCAATTACAAGAAAAGTGTTATGAAATAACTGTGAAAAATGGTAATTGTGAGATATATGATCTTTTAAGAGGTGCTATTGTTGTTGTTCCTATGAGTTCAAACAGGTTGTTTCCATTGAAGATTCCAAGGGTTACGTCTTGCTTCTTGACTAGAACAAAAAATCTGTCATGGCTTTGACATTTTTGGTACAGTTATTTGAATTTCGATGGGTTAAAGACTCTCTAGTAGAAAAATATGATATCGGGTCTCCCACAAATTGTAATTCCTTCTCAAGTTTGTGAAGAGTGTGTTCTTAGCAAACAACATTGCTCTCCATTCCCACAAGGCAAATCATGGTGAGCAAAGGAAGAGTTACAGTTCATTCATTCTGACATTTGTGGATCGATAAATCCATCCTCTAATGGGGGTAATAAGTATTTAATTACTTTAATTGATGATTTCACTTGAAAAACATTGATTTATTTCTTGCAGGCAAAATCAGAAGCTTTTAATGCATTTAAAAGCTTTAAAACACATGTTGAAAAAGAGTCAGGAAAAAAAATCAAAACTCTCTGAGCAGATCATAGTGGGGAGTACTGTTTAAAGGAGTTTGAAGATTTTGTAGTGAACAAGGCATTAGAAAAGAACGAATAACTGCCTATTCACCACAACAAAAAGGAGTATCGGAAAGAAAAAATAGAATTGTTCTAAACATGGTGAGAAGCTTGCTGGTAAAGGGAAATGTTCCGAAAAACTTTTGGCCCGAAGCAGCAAATTGGAGCATTCATTTATTAAACGGAAGTCCCACTTTTTCTGTTCAAAATATGACGCCAGAAGAAGCATGGAGTGGACGAAAACCAGTTGTAAATCACTTTCGTAGTTTCGATTGCATTCCATATGCACATGTACCAGAAGAGAAAAGGAAGAAGTTGGATGGCAAGGCCGAAAAGTGTGTATTTCTTGGCATAAGTGAAGCTTCCAAAGCATATAAGTTATTCAATCCTGTCACTAAGAAGATTGTAATCAGTAAAGATGTGGTTTTTGATGAAGAAAATACATGGAATTGGACTGAAAAAGGTACAGGTAGCCAGTCTATACCAATAAATTTTGATGAAATTGATGATATTGTTGACCGGCTGGTGCAAGTTCCAGATGCAGACCAACAACTAGAACCTGGTGGTGAAATTTCAGTGGTTACTGATCCAGCGAAAATTATACAGCCCGTGAAAGCAAAAGACCTACTTGGATGACAGATTATATAAGTGGAAATAATTTATCTGATGATGATTTAACTTCACATTTTGCTTTATTTGCATATTGTGACCATCTTACATTTCAAGAAGCCGTAGAAGATTCAAAGGGGCAAAATGCAATGGATGAAGAGATGAGGTCCATGGAGAAAAATAATAAGTGGGAGTTGGTAGAACTTCCAGAGCGGCAAAAATCCATTGGAGTTAAATGAGTTTATAAAACAAAGTTGAACAAAGATGGCAATGTTGATAAGTATAAGGCACGACTTGTCGTGAAAGGGTACAAATAAGAATTTGGGTTTGACTACAAAAAGGTGTTCGCTCCGATTGCAAGGATGGATACTGTTCGATTGGTATTATCCATGTTTGCCTAAAATTCCTAGTCCATCTATCAATTAGATGTAAAGTTGGCATTTTTGAATGGTGAGTTGAAAGAAGAAGTGTATATTTATCAACCACCTGGATATGTAAAGAAAGGTAATGAGAAAAAGGTATTTAAAGTAAAAAAGGCTTAATGCGGATTAAAACAAGCTCCAAGGGCTTGGTATAGTCGTATAGATGCTTATTTTGCTAGAGAAGGTTTTCTGAAATGTCCTCATGAACATACTCTTTTTACAAAGCTTAGGGATAATGGTCCGTTGCTTGTTGTGTGTCTATATGTTGATGATCTGATATATATTGGGAATGATATTGTCATGATTGATGCATTTAAAGAAGTATGATGAGTGAATTTGAAATGATCAATTTGGGGTTGATGCATTATTTTCTCGGTATTGAAGTTATGTAGTCATCAACTGGTATTTTTATTTCACAAAAGAAATATGTTCTTGAGATTTTGGATAGGTTCAAAATGGAATACTGTAAGTCGGTTAGCACTCCTACTGAGTATGGCTTAAAGTTGATGAAAGAAGATGGAGGAAAGAAGATAAATGCCACTTTGTACAAGTAATTTGTTGGAAGTTTGATGTATCTAACTTCAACAAGACCTGACATCATGTATGGAGTAAGTTTAATAAGCTGATATATGGAAAATCCGACCGAGAATCATCTAGCTGCTACAAAACGGATTTTTCATTATTTAAAAGGAACAAGTGATTACAAAATTTTTTATGCAGCTGGAACAAAAGAAAATTTGATCTGTTTTTCTGATAGTGATTATGCAAGTGATGTGAATGATAGGAAAAGCTCATCAGGATTTGTGTTCATGATGAATTTTGGAGCTGTATCATGGTCATCAAAGAAGCAACGAATTGTTACATTGTCAAGTACTGAAGTTGAATTTATTGCAGCAGCAACATATTCCTGTCAAGCTATTTGGTTAAGAAGATTGCTTGAAACAGTTCATTATCAGCAGCAAGGTTCAACAATTATCTATTGTGATAATGTTTCAACAATTAAAATTTATAAAAATCCAGTTTACATGGAAGGAGCAAGCATATTGATGTTAGATTTCATTTTTTGCGTGATCTTTGCAACAGTGGAACAATTGATTTGGTTTTTTTTTGCAAAGTTTAAGATCAGGTAGCTGATATTATGACCAAACCACTTAAGCAAGTTGTGTTTGTTAGGCTTCAAAGAATGCTTGGAGTATGCTCTTCGAAGAGTGTTGTTGTTTGAAAATGGCGATGCTGGACGAGAAGTTCATTTCTCTAAACTATTCTTCTGCAGAATATTAGTTTAAGGGAGGGTGTTGATATTATTTTAATATTTATGTTTTACATTTATCTAAAATAAAGTGGAAGATTCTATTTGACTTGATCTTTAGGACTTAGGAGTATTTGTTAAGTTGAATTCATGTAGAAGTGGAGTTGACCACGTTTCAAATTAGTGGAAGTGGTTTCCCTTTTATTAGCTAATTTCGATTCATGTAATGCCTAAATTAAGGCTATTCTATATTCGAATTATACATCAGAAAAGTTTCCAGTACATCCTCTTTTGTCAATTTATTTTCGACGAGTTCTTTCATTTTTTTCTATCAGTGGTATTAGAGCCAGTGTTTAGAGTAAAAGTAGTAGCTTTTTCGTTATGTCCAAAAGTGTGAATAGCCTCTGACAATTTTGTTCAACTAGCGATTCCTCGCTTCGATGATCACTGTGATCATTGGAGCATGTTGATGGAGAATTTCTTAAGATCGAAAGAAAATTGGCAGGTTGTTTAAGATGGAATACCAAAACCGTCAAAAGGCGTAGCATCGTCAGATCAACACTGGGCTGAGATTGAAGCGATAAAGTTGAAGGATCTAAAAGCAAAGAACTACTTGTTTCAAGCCATTGATCGTACAATTTTGGCATGAAGAAAAAGTACTAGGGCACCATAAGAGCAAAGAGGCAGCATCTTCAAGCACTTCGAACGGACTTTGAATTGCTTCGTATGAAGCCGGGGGAATCAGTTACTGATTATTTCTCTCGAACAATGGTAATCGTGAATCAGATGCATATTCATGGTGACTAGACAGATGATGTGACTGTAGTGGAAAAGATTCTTCAATCCATGACACCAAAATTTAATTATGTTGTTTGTTCTGTTGAAGAATCTAACAATATTTATGAACTTTCACTTGATGAATTGCAGAGTTCTTTGATGGTTCACGAGAGGAAGGTGAATAAGGAAGAAAGAGAGGAGCTAGCTTTAATGGTGTCAATTGATCGGTCGGCAGACCATGGTGCTAGAGGAAGAGGAAGGGGAGGTCGAGGATATAGAGGCCAAGGTAATAGAGAAGGAGGTGGTCGAGGCAACATAAATGGTGGTCGACAAAATCAAAATTATAATATTGAAAGTAGACGTAATCAATCAATTGACAAGTCTAAGATTAAATGTTATAGGTGCCGTAAATTTGGCCACTATTGCCTAGAATGCTATACCAATCTGCCTCAAGATACAGAAAAAGGGGAGAAGTCAAATTTTGCAGAAAAGGATGAAAAAGGAAATCTGTTAATAGCTTACCATGCCAAAGAAGAACTCGAGTCAGATATTTGGTATATTGACACAGGTTGTAGCAATCACATGTGTGGGAGTAAGACTCTCTTTTCCCATTTAAATGAAACCTTCAATATTATTATTCACTTTGGTAATTCTCACACGATATAGGTAATGGGAAAAGGTGATATTGACATTCAAACAAAGAATGGTTTTGTTGAAACCATTTCTAACGTGTTTTACGCTTTTGACTTGAATATCAATTTGTTAAGTGTCAGCAAATTACAAGAAAAGTGTTATGAAATAATTGTGAAAAATGTTAATTGTGAGATATATGATCTTTTGAGAGGTGCTATTGCTATTGTTCCTATGAATTCAAATAGGTTGTTTCCATTGAAGATTCAAAGGGCTCCGTCTTGCTTCTTAACTAGAACAAAAAATCTATCATGGCTTTGGCATTTTCAATATGGTCACTTGAATTTCGATGGGTTAAAGACTCTCTAGTAGAAAAATATGATATTGAGTCTCCCAAAAATTGTAATTCCTTCTTAAGTTTGTGAAGAGTATGTTGTTAGCAAACAACATCGCTCTCCATTCCCACAAGGCAAATCATGGCGAGCAAAGGAAGGGTTACAGCTCATTCATTATGACATTTATAGACCGATAAATCCATCCTCTAATGGGGGGGGGGGGGG
>JANIJH010000005.1:8677934-8688966 GCA_024520975.1 Erythroxylum areolatum | reverse complement strand
AAACAACTACTCATACTGGAAAGAGAGAATGACCATATATCTCCAATCTATAGATATCGAAGTATGGCAAGCAATTAAAGTTAATGTTATAATTCCTACTTCTGATAACATAGAAATATGGACTGATGCTGACAGGAGAAATGCACAACTAAACGCTGAGCCAAAACATCACCTGATATATGCATTGTCTTCAAAAGAATATGAAAAGATATCCTACTACTTTATAGCAAAAAAAATGTGGGACAAACTTCAAGTCACGTTTGAAGGAACAAATGAGGTCAAAAATCATAGAATAAGTCTTCTAGTGCATTAATACAAAACTAATAACATGAAATAGGGAGAGACCATAAACAAATTCTTCGAATGCTTCAACAACATTATCACGACCTAAAGAACTTTAGAAAGATATATCCTAATGATGAGCTCGTAACGAAGATTCTGAGATCACTAATAAAGGAATGGAGACCTAAGGTGACAGCTATAGAAACGACAAAGTATCTAGAAATTATTTTACTCAACTAGCTACGAGAAAATCTGATGATCCATGAAACCAAGCTTAGGCGAGATGAAGGATCTTCCTATAGAAAAGGAATGGCACTGAAAGCAATTGCCGAATCAAACGATGATGAAACTGACACTGAGTTGCAAATAGATAGAGATGACGAGTTCAAATTTATGGTTAGAAAATATGCCCACTTTTATAAGAAGAAGCTGATAAAGGAAAGAGAAGGAAACAAGAAAGTTGGAAACAACATGTTCAAAAGGCAGCAGTAATAATAGCAATACATAAAATAATCAAATCATATGCTATCACTGTCAGAAGCTTGGACAAATAAGACCAAAATGTCTCTTTTTCAAAAGGACAAGTCAGAGAATAGAAAATTCAAAAAGCAAGCGATAACTGCATCATGGTCAGAAGAGGATTCTGAAAACTTTTAAGAAGAAGAACTAGAAGAAGTCAGCAACGTTTGCTTCATGGTTGAATCAAGAGGCGATGACGTA
This sequence comes from Erythroxylum areolatum, assembly GCA_024520975.1. Classification (NCBI taxonomy): domain Eukaryota; kingdom Viridiplantae; phylum Streptophyta; class Magnoliopsida; order Malpighiales; family Erythroxylaceae; genus Erythroxylum; species Erythroxylum areolatum. Next base: position 8,687,964 of record JANIJH010000005.1, on the reverse strand, counting down.
TATTACTCTGACTCTGATATTGAAGTTGATGAATTAAAAAATGCATATCATGAAATGTATGATCAGTACAAAAGTTGACGGTGAAGTATTTCAAAGAAGTTAAGAAGTCTAAAAGCAATGATACGTCTCTGAAGAGTAAGATCAAATCATTGGAATCTACGAATGAAAATTTGGGGACCAAGAATATGTCTCTTGAGATTAACTATAAGCAAAAGGTTTTTGAAAAGGAAGCTCTTAAGCAAAACTTGAAAAGAGAAAAATACTGGAAAGATTTTATCTCCAGAGAAAGATCTGGAAAATTTCATTGATAGAAGTAAGAATCTTGATGAATGAGATTCTGACATGTCAGCATGAGCATTCTATCAAAATTATCCAAAAACGAGTTAGTGAGAGGACTATTGACCTTAAAGTTCAAAAGCAATCAGGTTTATGAGACTTGTTTAAAAGATAAATAAGTCAGAAGCAACTTTCCTCCTAAAAATAGGGTGTTTACTAGCTAACCACTTGAACTTGTACATATGGATTTATTCGGCACCACTAGGACTCAAAGTTTTGGTGATAAATATTACGGTTTTGTTATAGTAGATGATTGTTCCAGATTTACATAGGTTTACTTCTTATAAAATAAGGATGATGATTTTGAAATGTTTGAGAAGTTTTACAGAAAAATTTAGATAGAAAAAGATTACTGCATCACTTCAATTCGAAGCTATCATAGAGGAGAATTTGATAACAGAAAATTTGAAGAATTATATGATGGCAATAGTATAACTCGCAACTTTTCTTATCCCTAGACGCCTCAATAAAATAGAGTTGTAGAGAGAAAAAACAGAACATTAGTTGATATGACTAGGACCATGCTATGTGTAAGAGACCTACATCATGGATATTGGGCAAAAGCAGTATCCATAGCATGCTATGTTCTTAACAGATGTCTTATAAGATTTATTCTGAAAAAGACGCCCTGTGAGTTATGGAAAGGAAGAAAACCAAATGTTGCTTACTTTGGAGCTTTTGGCTGTAAGTGTTTCGTTATAAACAATGAAAAGACAACCTTGGAAAGTTTGATGCAAGATCAGAAAATCCTATTTTCTAGGTTATAGTACTACTAGAAAAGGATTCAGAGTATATAATAAAAGAATAAAGAAGGTAGAAGAATCGATATATATGATATTTGATGAAGCATTACCATCGACAATAGCAGCTGATTCAGATGATAAAGAACATCTTTTAATTCTTAAAAATACATAAGAGAATCAAACTACTCCAATAATTCCCTCATAATTACAAAATCAAAAATGCCCTTCTGAAGCTAAAATAGAGCAGTCTTCTGCATCTCAGCAGCAGTCTATCCAACAAAAAATATCGAGAGAATGAAGAGTTCTTGATACACATCAATATATGCTTAGAGACCCCTTTAAAAGTCTAAGAACAAGATCATCATTAAAAAAAACTCAGTGGCTCTCATCTCACAAATAAAACCAAAGATCATTGAAGAAGCCCTTATTGATGAAAACTGAGTATCATCCATGAAAATCGAACTAAATCAAATTCACAAAAAAGTCCAGAATTTAGTACCTCATCCTTAAAACAAGTCAATCATTGGGATTCGGTGGGTATTTCGAAACAAACTTAACAAAAATGGTAAGGTAGTAAAAAATAAAGCTAGACTTATGGCTCAAGATTATAATCAACAAGAAGGTATTAATTGTGATGAAACTTATGCACCTGTTACTATGTTAGAATCGATTAGAATTTTACTTATCTTTGTATGCTATAAAAACTTCAAATTATTCCAAATGAATGCAAGTGCATTCTTAAATGGTTACATTAAGAAAGAAGTATTTATTAAGCAACCCCTAGGTTTTGAAGATGAAAACTATTCAAATTACGAGATGAAGTTACCCAAAGCTCTGTATAGTCTAAAATAGGCTCCTCGAGTATGGTATGAGAGGTTAAGTAACTTTATACTTAAGAATAACTTTGAAAGAGAAAAGGTTAACAAAACCTTAGGTATTAAAAGAAAGGAGAATGATTTACTCATAGTGCAAATATATGTTGATGATATAATATTTAGTGCTACTAATCCATGCTTCTGTGAAGAATTCTCAACATTAATACAGGGGAGAATTTGAAATGAGCATGATGGGAGAATTATCATTCTTTCTTGTATTACAAATCAACAAACATAAAAAGGAATCTTCATTAGCTAAGACAAATACATAAAGGAACTCATCAAGAAATATCATTTTGATAATGTCAAACTGATGGGTACTTCTAAATACAGTAGAGCCAAACTTGATAAGGACGAAGAAGGCAAAGCTACAGATGAGACAAAATATAGAGGAATGATTGGATCACTATTACATCTTACAAGCTCAAGACCAGACATTATGTTTAGTGTGTGTCTTTGTGCAAGCTTTCAATCAAATCTAAAAGAAAATCACCTTTAAGCAGTCAAAAGAATCTTTTGACTGCTTGAAGATGATTTTGATATCTCCACATAACTATGGACTTTGGACTATGGTATCCAAAACTTATTCATTTAACATAGTGGGCAATTGTGACGCAGATTATGCAGGTAATAAAGTCGATCGAATAAGCATAAGTGGTCACTATCAATTTCTTGGAGGATGTTTAGTATCCTGGTCCTACAAGAAGCAAATTTGCACAGCAACATTGATGACTGAAGTGGAATACATAACAGTTGTCAGCTATTGTGCTCAAATCTTATAGATGTAGCATTAACTACAAGATTTTTCTCTAAACTTTTCTTATATTCCTATATTATGTGACAATGTGAGTGTTATAAATCTTTCTAAAAACCCTGTGCATCAGTCTGGGATTAAGCATATAGAAATCAAACATCATTTTCTTAGAGATCATGTTTTAGAAGGAGCCATTAATCTTTTGCATGTTAGTACTAAAAATCAAGTAACTGATATTTTCCCTAAGCCACTCTCTGAAAATAGATTTTGCGTGTCAAGAAAAGAGCTTGGAATGTGCAAACTCTCTAATATTATTTCTATATGAATATTCTCTACTACTTATCTTTGCATTTTGTTTAGCAAGATCCTTTTATTATACTCCCTTAGAAACTCTCTTTTGGTTTAGTAGGCTCCTTCTAGTTTAGAAAGCCCCTTCATTTAGAAGGCTCCTCTCGGTTACAAAATTACATATGTATTAAAAAGGTAATTTCATTTGTTTTGTTGTTACAACGTTTAAAGACAAGAGCGAAGTTCTAACAAGCGACAATATGGATCTGTCAGAAGATACGCAAACGATCACACTTCCTGTATTAGCATACGATCATTCATCCTCACACGAGATCAATGCTTAAGAAACACCTAATATACCATAAATAAACTTCTCTCCTCCACTCACCCTTATTGTTCTTCGAAGCGCTGCTCTTGAATCTCTGCATTCTAACTTTCTGGTTTCATCTCAAATCTTCTAAATCTGATCCATCTCTCTTATAATGGCACGAACCAGATCAAAAAGGCAAAAGAAAACTCCAACTTTTACTAATAGTAATGGTGAAGCACATGTTATTGAACCTCAAGTGTCAAAAGTACACTGGGTTAAAAATGAAAATGATTTAGACGAAGAACTTTCTTGTTAATCAGACAACCACAAACCAGAGGAAGTCTTGCAAAGCAAGCTAAGAAATTTTTTGAACAAAAAGAAACCACTGATGCTGAAAAGAAAGATGAAGAAGAATTCATAAAAAGAACAAAGGAAGAAATTAACAAAAAAAAGAAAAAGCACCTATGACTAAAGAAACTATCCAGGACTTTATTGATAAAAGTGAGTTCTTTCATGAAAAGATGATTCCTAAAAAAAAGAGCAAAGAAGATAAAAAAATAGTTGCATAAAAAAGAAAGACATCAATACCACCAAAAATGTTTCAATCAGTGGAAGCTGAAGGTCGCTATAAAATTTAGTACAAGAAAGGAAAGGTGGTTGTTGGGAGAGTCTTGCCTCTCATGGTGTTTGATAACATATGTACACCTATCTCTTCTTAATTTGTTAGAACGGGTTGGGAAAATTTCCCTAAATTATATGAGACAGTGTGTGATGAGCTAGTCAGGGCATTCTACACACACATGAGAAAGGAAGTAATTAATGGAAAGCTAGCCATTCTTTCACGGGTACGTGAAATTGAGATTCTAATTTTTAAAGAGATTTTAGGAGATATATTGGATATAGCTCCTATAGGGAGAACTGATTTTTCTTGTCATAAATGGGATGTTGATGATCTGGATTTAGGAGAAGTTGTTAAATCCATCTACCTTAATGTTGAAAATATCTAAGATGGCAGACCTTAGAGCAAGAAATTTGACTTACTTGCTACTTCTATTTTCCCCAGGAGTAGTAATGTTGAAAGGTACAGTTTGCTAAACACTTATGTGGTGTATAATTTATTGATAAGAAACAAAATGAATCTCCCTGCAATGATCTTAAGGTTTATGGTGAATAAACGAAATCACAAAAATAAAATCTGTTGCCTACCTTTTGGAATGTTGCTCACTAAGATTTTCAACCATTATGGAGTACCTTTTGCAAATCTAAGTTAGTACGCACCGGCTAAGTTTCACCCTTCTATTCCTTACCAGTTCGGATGCAAATTACAAAACAATGTCTGGGTGGAAAAGAAATCTGAAAGAGAAGCAAAAATCCTAGGTTCTTCTCCAAATCAACGAGTTAATATGTCCTCCTCAAGATGAAAATAGTGCAAATCTCCAACAACAGCTAAAGCATTCAAGCCAATCAAGATCAAATACGAGAACAAATAGACAACATGCAGAATCAACTTCTTGATATGCAGATTTTTCTCAGAAGAATTCTTGAATCTGTTCAATAACTCTGTGAATACTTGCATTCTGCTTGGTTTATTTATACTAATGATTTTGTTTGATGCATCATTTACTCTTTTCCTCTATTTCATTATGTTTTATTTCCTCTCTATATTCCTTAGTTTTTGATAATAGCAAAGGGGGAGAGTTTGTATGATACATTTTTGCATATATGATGATATATTTCTAAATGCATATTTCTCAATGTTGCTTGAATATATATGTGATTGATTATACTGTTGAAATTTGTGAAAATCTGTGATATATAAATGATAGGTTCCATTCTTAAAGACAGACACTAATTATGATTGACCATATAAAAGTCATAGGTATTTTTTGAAATCACTTATTATCTCTTTGAATTTTAAAAAATATATTTATTATTGCTTGTCATCATTAAAAAGGGGAAGATTGTTAACTCAAGGTTTATATTTAACGATTTGGATGATAACTATATAATATTCCAAATTTTAAATTTTATTTATTTCCTTATAAAATTAACGGTCTAATTCTCAAAAAGGAAATAAAATCATAAAAAAATACGCTTTCTTTCTTGCAAGAGCCCTCTTTATGAATTTATCTTATTGGAAATGGTTTATCCGAAAGGTCATATATTAGCTTTGTGATTACTGGAAGAATTTTGGCAAAGATGACATCGAAATTATTTAAGGTTAAATCCATTCAATTGACTAAAGATGCAAGTGAAGCAACGACTAGTCGAAGAAATTGGCTATTTAAGGAAGAGCAACAACACTTATGTATTCAGACTGTCGAAACACTTTAAGCAGCATCTACACTATTGAGAAACATTTCATTACTATTGTGCTTTAAAAAGTAAAATCACTCTATCAAGAGAAAAATCGTTATTTTGTTTTTTTGTAAGCTTTTTAGAAGCTTGTTATACACTTCGAATGTGAAAGGTTGGAGAACATTAAAAAATATGTACTTGTAGCTTAAAGAAGCTCGTCAAATTTAATACTGGGTTTTTATAGTGAAACACTCAAGTTGGATATTTGGGGAATAGACTTACAGGGTATTTGGAAACCTTCGAATTGAATTCATTAACGAATTGGATTCAATTACGTTAATGAAATTGAATTGAATTCAATTTACACTGTTTGGAATAAACCCAGTAATATTAGAATTGAATTCAATTATATTGTTTGGAATACAATCAAAATGAATTCAATTATTTCGTATGACATTTTTACCCTTGACTAAAAAATAATCTTATTAAATAATAAATTTTCACACTTATATAGAGCAAGTTATAAAGATCAATTTCATTATAAGTGATATAATAAAAAAAATCATTATTAAAATGAAAAGAAAAAGTTGATTGCAAATGACATTAGGCTAGACCGAGCTATAAAGATAATAGAAGACTACTATAATTTGGAAGCTTAAAAATGCATGAACGAGTAGTACCAAAAAATTTCATATATATACACATATGATAACCAAATCATTTTCTTATATATATACACATATGGGAATCGAACCTTTATCCTATATACAAACACACACGGCAATCAAACATTTTTTCTCTATATATAAACATATAGCCACAAAACTTTTTTGCAATATATAGACACATGCTAACCAAATTTTATTCCTATATATATACACACACATATCGATAATTTTTTTTCCTATAAGTATAGTCGCATGGGCACTGAGCTTTTATCCTATGTAAATATACACATAGCCATACATAAGTACTAAGCTTTTATCTTGTTTATACACACACACATATGGGTACCAAGCTTTTATCTTATATACACACACGACCATTATATATATGCACACACACACACATATGGTCACCAAACATCCAGCAGCAACAACCAAAATGACGCAGCACCAAGAATAGGAGAAGAGTAGCAAAACGCAGAGTAGGAGAAGAGTAGTAAAACTTAGAGGACAAAAGAGAAAACGACATAGCAGCCAAAGCGCCAAAGGATAAAATAAAATGCACAGTAGCAGAAAAACAGAGAGTAGCACTCTAGGCTCTAATAAAACGTAGTGTAGAGGAAGAACAACAACTCAAACGCGGCAGATAATAAGAAGTAAAAACGACACAATAGCAACTTGGGAGGAAGACTAAAACGTAGCCAAGAGAGGAAGAAGCGAAACGCAAAAGTCAAGAGTAACACCAAAGCCAAGAGATGGGAGAAGAGTGGCTGCAGTGGCATGGGTGCTTGCGTTGAAGAGTATTGCGTGGGTATTACTAGAAGACTCATTTTCAACGTTTAAACATAAGAGTTAACAGTCATTTGTAATTCAATTCACGAGAGTTTGTAGGTGAATTGAATTTACAAAGAGTAGTGGGTTTCAATTACAGATGTGAATTAAATTCAAGTTTGTTTTTCTGTTCCAAACATTGAATTCAATTCACTTGGTTCCAAACAGGGTGTTAGGCTTGGGTTGTAAGTCGAACTAGTATAAATCGACAACGTCTTTCTTCTTTCTCTCTGTAGTCTTTAAATTTTCACATTATATTGTGTGTGTTTGTGTGTGCTATCTTTAACAAGATGCTCATTCACTTTTATAAAAGGCTCCTTTTGTTTTCAACCTATAAGAGATTCCTTTTTAGTTGTAATAAGTTCCTTATGTTTTAAAATTGTTTTAACAAGACTTATCATTCAGTAAGCTTCTTTCATTTAAGCAAGGTCTTATCCCACAAAAGATTCCTATTACCTAACAAGCTCCTATCGTTTAAAAAGGTTATATTGTTTGATAGACTCCTTTTCTTAACTAGAATCTATTTATTATACAAAGTGAAAAAAATTACAAAAAACTTTATAGACATAATACACCTCTCTTGTTTGTGTTTTATTTTATCAATAATGTCACATGCTAATTTTAATTGTACCCATAATAAAATCCTTTGCTCCTCCAACTACTGCTCATTAATTGATTCCATACAGAAACTGCTTCATTTACCAATAGCTTTCCCTCCGAGCAACGGCATGTCATTCCAATACACCATGTCTTCCAATTCACTTGCAGAGTTCGACGAGCACCGATGGCTGAGTAGTATTCAACAAACTATGGAAGAAGAGCTAGAAAATTACCATGATTTCCCGGTTTCCATTTTTAACGTCCCAAAGACACTGATGGCCTGTAATCCTGCCTCGTACACCCCACAGCTTGTTGCAATTGGTCCTTACCATTATTGGAGTACAGAACTGTACGAGATGGAGAGGTACAAGATTTCTGCAGCTAAAAGGACTCAGAAACAGCTCCAGACCCTTAAGTTCCAAGACGTGGTTGATCACTTAATCAAGCTTGAGCTAAAAATTCGAGCTAGTTACCACAAGTTTCTGAATTTCAGTAAGGAAACTTTGGGTTGGATGATGGCTATTGATGCTTGCTTCTTGCTGGAGTTCTTGCAGATCTATGCCATTAAAGAAGGTGTTGTGACAGTGACTAGAGTTTCGTCAGGAATGTCACATTTGGTCGATTATACAGGCAGGAAATCAGGTCATAACTCAATTCTCAAAGACATGGTGATGCTTGAGAATCAAATCCCACTCTTTGTGTTGAGAGAAACGTTAGAAGTTCAGTTCTCGTCGTTGGAGATCGCTGACGAGAGGCTGCTTTTGATGTTAGAGGGATTCCGCCAGGAGCTTTCTCCGTTCAAGATGATACAGGATCTTCCAAAGATCCAAGTCTTACAGTGTGCACACTTGCTTGATTACTTGTATGACACGATTGTTCCAAAGCTTGAATCATCTACAGAAATAACTGAAGCTGAAGATCCTCCAGGCGACGAGGCCGATCAAAATTCTGGGAATTCAAGTTACGTCAAATATTTTTTCAAAAAAAAAAGTTTCGTCAAAGATCTTTTCAGTGAGATTTGGGAACCACTTTCCAAGCTAAACAAGGGTCCAATACGTCGTCTTAGAGCGGTGCTATTTGCTAGACCTCTTAAAGTCTTAGTTAAACTACCATGGAAAATCCTCTCCAATCTTCCAGGATTTTCAATCCTGAAACAACCTGTTCAGTTCATGTTCTTCTCTCGGGACAAAGAAGGGGTCAAGCCCGAGAACAAGAGCTCGAATAAAGACATCAACAAGCCACCATTAGTAGAGGAAATCACGATTCCTTCAGTCACTCAACTCTCCAAATCATGCGTCATGTTCTCACCGACGAGTAACGTCCTGAGTATTACGTTTGATCCTAAGACACGAACATTTTACCTTCCCACCGTCAGTTTAGACGTGAACACGGAGGTGGTTTTAAGAAACTTGGTAGCATATGAGGCATCAAACGCATCAGGACCGCTGGTTTTCACGAGATACACGGAATTAATGAATGGGATTATCGACACAGCGGAGGATGTGAAGCTGCTCAGAGAAAAAGGGATTATCATGAACCATATGAAGAGTGATGAAGAGGTTGCCAACTTGTGGAATGGCATGAGCAAGTCCATTAGACTCACTAGAGTTCCTTTCTTGGACAAGGCGATTGAAGATGTTAACAAGCATTACAATGGGCGTTGGAAGGTGAAAATTATGAGTTTTGTTAAGGGTTATGTGTTCGGTTCTTGGCAATTTCTGACATTGATTGCAGCAATTTGTCTCGTGCTCCTGATGGGATTACAAGCCTTTTGTTCGGTCTACACCTGCGGTCACGTATTCAAAAGCGGCAACACTAATACTACCACCTGAAACACGCTTGATTTCTCTTAGTCATTTCTTTCTCATCCTTTTATCACTTAACTTGATTTTTTTCTCTCATGATTACATAATTGTTCTACATCTTCATTAAGCTTGTTTCTTAAGGGAAAGGCTGGTTGTAATTGTCACAAAGACTGAATCCATTTCTTATATTATAAGGTGAAATTGTTTGGTGAATTAATTACATATTCTCAATTTTCTTTTAGATTTTCATTTATAACAAAACAATTTACAAGAACTGAAATTTAAATGTGTATAAAATATTTAATCAATTATCATCTTAAAATTACATTAATTTTATTTCAGTTTCTTTTTAATCTTTGCTTTAAAGGTAGTATTGATGTTATATATATACTTTCTTCTTGTGACTATTAATTATCAAGATTTAACTAACATATATAAAATATAAAAATATAAATTTAATGTGTCATAGTCATGCTAAGTTATACTTTATTCTTGAGCCTAGTTATCATTGCCGGCTATTTCAAG
>JANIJH010000005.1:8645517-8659191 GCA_024520975.1 Erythroxylum areolatum | reverse complement strand
GTACCTGAGTATATTGGATAATTCGAACATGTATTAAAGCCGTCTCTAACGGCTCTATGAATATGTTTGTTATGAATCTGTTTCTCGCTCTTGTGAATCTTCTGTAATTCTTTCCCTCTCTCTAAAACTCTTCTTCTGTTACTTTGAACCGATAATACGACGAGTGATAAGTGTGAAACGTATCATGTTCAAGTGTTTTTATAGGTTAGTACAAGCATATAAGCTTAATTATTATATTTTTGAGATACCTTGATGTGTTTGTTAGTATTTTAGGGTCAATAGCGAAGAACAGAAAAATTTTGGAAAGACTTGAACTGAAACAACGATGCACGATCATGGCTCATCAACCACGATCATGACAGAAGTGAGGGAGACAGTCCACGATTGTCGTGATCATGACATAAGCATCAGACTTGGGCCCTGCCATGATCGTGACAAAGAGCTTACATGTGGCCCGCAATCATGGCCTGCATCGAACAGATGCGCAGATAAATAGAAAAGTCGAATTTTAAGAGATTTTTGGGATCTTTCGATCCCGAAAAAATCATAGCGCTGCCCAAAACACATCAAGTATATAAAGAATGAGACAAAAGAGAGGAGCTTTTACATTAGCCACCATCGCGAAACCTTTGAGAGAGTTCTTTAAAAGATTGAGAAAGAGATGAAGGAACAAAGACGTGGAGAAGAAGCCGACGCGAAGTACTTTCTGGAACAGGTGTCTTTTCGATGTTGTTGCCCCCATCATCTGTTTAGATCTGGTTTTCGGTATATTTCAATTTTATTTATGTATAGAATTGAGATAGCAGTTGAGATATGATTTACGAATATTAAGAAATGTCTAAACTCACCTTCGAGTTGTTTTTATCCTTGATTTAATAAAAAATTGATTGTTTATGTTATTTGGATTTATTGTGATTGATTTCTACATTTGCATAATTCGGTAATATACTGAGAGGATGAATCAAATGAGAAATAATTAAACTGGGCTAACGAGAGTTAAGTGATTTAATAAGAACGAGAAGTCAATCAAGTTGGTAATTATGTGAAGAGAGAGATCACATAAGTTCTTGGTAGTCTATAGAATAACTTCATATCTAATTAGGGATTGGATAAATTGTGAATTGAGAAATTGCATTTTTTCATAATCTGATTAGGTTTATAATTTAAGGTTATTGATTATAACTCCAGAGAGAATAATCAATCATAGGATAGTCTAGGACTAATAATCCAATATTGCATAATTAATTAGGTTAGTGTTAAAAATAGGTAAAAAATTTCCCTCTCTCTATTGGTAGTTTCTTTAGTTGATTCTTAGTATGTGCATTACAATTTGCTGATTTGTTAATATTTCGTGATTAATTCTTGAATTGAGTTGTTTGATTGAATCGATTAATTGAATTGCATCATTGTTCTAGTTTAGTTTAATTGAAATTTCTGCGATTAGTTTAGCCTTAGAGTTTGGGATTAGATTAACCCTCTTCGTAGAATCGACACATTAGGTACTATCCGAACAACCCATGCGCTTGCGAAATATCGAGGTTAAACATTAAAACTTACTCTTATTAGAAAATTGCGATCAAGTTTTTGGTGCTGCTGTCGGAGAGAGGATTAATTTGTTCTTTAGTCTAAGGCTTTTTCATTATCTTTCATTTCAAATAATAATAATAAAAGAAGAAGAAAAAGAAGAAGAAGTTTGGGGCGTAAAGTAGAGATACATCAAGACATCTTAGAGTGAGGGTGAGACATCTGGAGAGCTAAATGCCAAGAAGAAATGGAAAGAACGATAGTGGAAGATCGATATTATAGGGAGCAAGGAACTTTTGCAAATTATAATGAAACACAGTATGGTTGGAGAAGTAATGATCCTTATTGGAACATGTACGTTATGGGGTGGCATAGTCACCCAGATATCTATTGGTCCAACAATGCAAGTACTCACATGGCACATCAAGACCTATTTGAATTTCAACAAGATGAGTCTAGTCCATGGGATTCTAAATTGGACAAAATCATGGATAAGCTCGCAGGCATGGAAGAGAACCAGAAGAGACTGAAAGAGCAATTTGATTAAGTAACAAAAAATCATGTCGTTTTCATTCACAATCTGGAGATTCAAGTAAGACAACTTTCCCGTAAATTTGTAACAAAAGTGTGGAAGACTCTCTGAGAAATATGAAATTACATCAATGAGAGCAATATGAGGCTATCATACTTAAGAATGGAGAAGAGCTAAAAGAACAAGTAGAACACCAAGTTAAACCTCACCTTATTGAAGACTAAGAGACGAAGAAAGAGGATGAAGAAAAGAATGCCAACTCTCCCTTTTTGCCACCAGTTCTTGATATACCATATTTGAACATCGAAGAATCTTGGGTAGATGTTCATGAAAAGAACCTTATCCTTTCGATTAATGATGACTAAGTGACATTCAACATGAATGATGTATTAAAGAATCCGAAGGAGAGTAGCTCATTCATGATAATTGATGTGTTCGAATCTTCTAAAGAACAAGAGGACGAAGAACAGATGACAACAAATCTTGAGTTTGAAGAAGCTAGGAAAGTCTCTGTTCGTGAAGCGAAAGAAGCAGAAGAGACGAAGGTGATTTAGGAAGAAAGAGAGCAACTCACCTTCTTACTGGACAAACTGTTGGATTCGATGGAAGATTTAAGGAATTTTTTTTATTCCCTATTTGTTGATAGTTCACTCGAAAAAAGAACATTATTGAGCTTAATTGGTTTTTATAATGTTATCAATATTGTCCTTCTGATTATTTTGCAATTTGTAGCTTACTTACAAGCTACAAAATCGATGATGAACAAAAATGGTGGAAGCAAACCGCTCATAATTAATCCTGGTTGAGTTTTCAAATATAGAGCATCGAGCTACCGACATTAAAAGAAGCACTACATAGGAGGTAACCCATGGAATTTTAATTTTCTTAAATTTTCTTCAAAAATTTTGAATTCTATAGTTAGGTTATTTCGTTTTCAAATAGAATCGGAAGGCATAAGACATCGACGTGAATTATATGATCGATGAAGTAAGCAAAGAGAGGTAAAAGAACCACAAGGAGTTAAGAAGGGATTTCAAAAGGTAGAGAAGGACAGAAGAAGAAGAAAAATTAAAATTGGCCACAATCGTGACTTGCTGCAAGGTAAAAATGGCAGACACACAGTTAACTTAAAATTTTATCATTTTACCATCTAATCACCTATAAATACAATTCTAACTTCACTTTTTCACTCACTTTCATTTTCACTTTATCTCTCTAAGCACTCTCACTTCTCTCTACAAAAGTTCAAACCTCCAAATTTCTTTCGACTTCTACCTACTCACAAGCTAATATGTCACGCATCAAGCAATCAGCCAAGCGTGATCAATCATCGGGGCTAATTCAAGTATCGAGATGAGGAAGGAGATACAGGGTAGCAGACTTCGAAGTACCATTCTCGATCCATATAAAGGAGGAAGGTATCCGTTTCTAAACCCTCAATGCTAAACAAATTGCAGCCCCTAAATATTTTGATTTTAATATACTTGATAGGCTATAATGAATTCAGTGGGCAAAATTTATACACCAATTCCCTGTTTACCAGGAGCTCACTCCTGAATTTTTCACTTCCCTTCACTACAAACCTAGGAACCCTAAAGAGATGTGGTTTATGATGCAGGGACAAGCATATGAGTTGATCATAGAAATTATGTGTGATATGTGTGGGTTCCCCGAGTCTTCCATTATTGACCAGCACGATGATTTTCGTGCTTCTCGCTATTGGAATGAGTTCACTAGGCTAGAGAGCCTCGTTGTAAAATATGCCCACAACAATATGATAAGGACTCATGAGCATTTGTTGATGCACAAATTCATGTGCCAATTGGTTTTTGATAAGTCAGAAACCAACAAGTGCTCAACAAGGGAACTTTTTATATTATGGTACATGGATCACAATATTCCAGTGTGGAGCTCCATACATGTTGAATACTGTTGTTGCAACTCTGCGTAAGAGGAGCAACAATTTAGAAATGAGATATTTAGTTTTAGCCATTGCTAAGTATTATGGCACAGACTGTAGTGGTTTAACCCTCCATCTCCCAAACTTCATGAACCGTTATCATTTATGGGGTGCTGAAATCCTTAAGTCCCACAACATGAAACTTCGGGATATCAACCAAAAGACTCGTGTGAAAATTAGGACAAGTCAGGCGAGTTCCAGCAGAGAGTCGCCTCAACAGGCAAAAGAGGATTTGAGTAGTGAGGAATCTGAGGAAGAGGAAGAAAATGTAGAAGAACCGGGCTGGCAAAAGGTACTGGATGCGATCTCCACAAACAACAAAGCAATCATAGATACACTTGCGGAGAACTCCAGAAGGATGAAGGGGATGACCCGAACCCAACGAAGTTAGAGCCGGGACATCCGTCAAATTCATCATTATTTTGAGGCTCAGGGCATTCAATTGCCACCTCCAACATCGTCACCATCTCCATCACCATGAAACTTGTTCTAACCCCCTTTCTTTTTAAATTTATTTTCTTTTTAAATTTAAATTTATTTTATTTTTATTGATTTTTTTGTTTTACTTTAATTCACATTTTTCTGCCTTTATGTGTTTGTTTGTCCACTTCTCACATTGAAGACAATGAGTTGTTCAAGTGTGGGAAGAGTTATGTGTTTATTTGAATGTGAATTTTGTATATTATAGTTATTAGGCTGCATTTTGTGAATCGGGTGAATGTGTCAATGGCTTAGATGAATTGAAATTGATTTAATTTTGAACATGGTCTATTAGGTTGTAGAGAATTATTAACTGGCAGAATTAGTGAACTGAGGTTCTTTGATTAAATATGTTGCTTAATTAGGATTTAGTGTTTAGTGTAGACCTCTAAATTGTCACTTTCCTTCATAATTTGAGGCTTTTTAACCTAATTAGCTTTGTTAGTATTTTTTTATGAAAATGAGTAGCTAGGCAGTTGGGAACGTGATATAGCTGAGTAACCGGATCCACACGCATCACAAATGTATGCCTTCGCATAAATAGGCTAGAATGATGATCTAACCAAGCAGCTTAATAAAAAACATGGCTTAGTTGAGTAACCGGATCGATATTCATTACCAATGTTTGCCTCCGCATAAAAAGACTAGGTCCATGTTCATAAAAAATGTGTGTGTTCGAATAAAACATACTGAAATTGTAATAGTTTAACTTTTTATAAAAACATACTTAGACTTAGTTACAGAGTTGAACAACCTAAGAATTATCAATGAGTGTGTGCAATTTAGAAGGGTAAATAATTTAACACTTAAGTCGGTATTAAATGTATATTTAGTTCTAAGTCCTAAGGCACGGATTTTGCATGTTAATGATTTGAAATGACTTAGATGATTGTGTTTTAAATTAAATTCATTTCATAAAGTTCAAGTCATTGTCTTATTATTACATTGTGTGCTGTGTGAAATTTTATGTATTTGTTGCTTTGTTTGCTTAAGGACAAGCAAACGTTTAAATGTGAGGATGTTGATAAGTGTGAAATGCATCATATTTTAGGGTATAGTTTGATATGTGTTTATCCGTTTATTCAATTATTTAGTATGTATTTTCAGTAGAATTGTGTTAGTTTGTGAATTATTTGTGTCCAAGTGTTTTTATGAGTTAGTACAAGCATTTGAGCTTAATTATTATATTTTTAAGGTATCTTGATGTGTTTGATAGTGTTTCAAGGTCAATAGTGAAAAACAGAGAAGTTTCGCTATTATGGAATTGTAACTTAAGTGACTTTTTAGGCGGTTTTCAAAATTAAACAAACAAAATAAAAAATTTTCTTATTTTCTATTACTTTTAAGATTATTTAGTCATAATTAGAGTGTGAATTTATTATTAAAATCCATAGAAAAATTTGGCATATACTTTTACTCTTGTGGTTTGTTTAATGTGCATTATCTTTAAAAGAATAGTGACTAGTGGTAGACAAAGCTAGTGAGATTTTGAGCCTTATTTGACTAACACATCCATATCAGTCTCATTGCCTTTTGATAATGTGTGACTTTCAAAACATGTACATCTCAATTTTGCATTGAATTTCTATTCGAAACTACATTTTTATCACATGCATTAATATGGACATGATTAGGCATTCTTTGTTTTTCATAAACTACATTAGCCAAATAACCCTTCTATTGACATGATTTTTCTCTTGATAAACCCCTTTGAGCTTTAGCCTTTCTTTTTGTATCAACCATATTACATACTTTATACTTAACCAATTGTCATACCCAAGCCATAAAGCTAATGGAGCATTTGTGATTGGTGGGTTTGTGGATGTACAAAAGTGTAAGTTTGGGGGTGTACATATGTGTGGGCTGGTTTATATTGGGATGTTTTGTTATGTCTTATCATCGAAAATCCCATGTTGAAGTAGTTTATTTTAATTTTTATAAGGAAAAGAAAGAACGAAAAGAGAAAAAATGAAAGAAAATGAAAAAGAAAGAAAATTTTGTTTAAAATAAATGTATCAAGGAGGAATTGCATATGTGATGAAAAGTTCTTTATGGTTAATGCATCTTCCTAGAATTGTAATGAGTGTGTTATTTGAATATGTTGAATATGAGGTAGATGTTGGCTTGGAAGGTTCACTCTTGTGGTTTGTGTGTGAGAGCTGAATGAGGTTGTGAAATATAAATGTTACATTCATCGTAGCTGATGGTACCCAGTTTTTGATTGATTGTTACTTTTATTTCACTAACTTTGATGGCTTGCATGCTACTTGACCTAAACACACCTCACCTTACCTTTACTCACATTACAATCTTAAAAAGTCCTTTGATTCATGATTATGCATATGACTTTTAATGTTGGAAAAGGAAATGACATGTAAAGTTATGGACTATTGTGATCATGAATAGTGTCTAAGTATACCCATGAAAATATCTTGTTTAAACACATTCTGTCCAAGTCTACCTCTAAATTACTCAATTTCTAAAGATAATGAATATTGATAGATCGTCAGTAGAAAATTTGAATATTGAGTTTTTGCTTAGGTTTTGGAAGTCATTCACCTTTACTTATGGTTATCTATTCTTAAGAAATGTAGAAAATGAGTTAAAATTTTGGTTTGTGATTTTGATTTTAACAATTTACCCGAAGATGGTCAAAGATTAAGTGTGGGAATATTTGATCGGATTGAATTATCTTATATTTTTTGTGTATTTTTATGTGATTTTAATCTTATTTTCAAGATAAAATGTTTAATTTGTGTTCAATTTGTATTGACTACTAGGTTGGATATGTTGATATATATTTGAGACCAAATAGGTAAAATATTCTAAAGCAAATTGGAGCATAAATGTATAACAAGAAAAAAAAAAACGATAGCGCACAAGGGGCGATGTAGCAGAGAGGAGAGTTGTGGGCATGCGTTTCACGCTCCTAAATGCAGCGTTACGCAGGAAACGCTGCGCTGTGTGCAGCTGTGGGGTGTTTTGCTCAAAACGCACAAGAGAGGGTTTTAATGGGCAGCAAAGTTTATTTGTCCCATCAAGGGGAATAGTGCGGCGTAGTGAAGGGCGACGAGAAGAGAGGCTTGGTTGGAGGGGAGCTTGCAGCTTGAAGGCTGGCAGCAGAGGCGTGAAGAGCGTGAAGCAGTACGCTGGAGGCACAGCAGCTAGGCGTGGGCGTAGGGAGTTGCAGCTGGTCTGAAGAATAGAAGTGCATGAACAGTAGAAAAACACATCTTATTTGTCCCATCCAAGGTACAGCAGATGTAGGGAGCTGCGGTATTGAGCCTGTGGAGCATGTGGAGATGACCTACAGTTGGAGCGTGAAAATAGGGATAGAAAGCTAGTTTTTTGACACCGATTCGACGGGAATATTGACACTAAGTTACGGTAGAGCTATTTTTATCATTTTAAAGTTGTAATTTTTTTTTCAGATTGTTATGTTGTTGGTGTTGATTTGATTAGGTTTTGGGATAAATGATCTTAATATATTATTTTGATTGTTTTATTTCAAACCTATTGTTAAAACATTGAATGTAATCCGTAATCGTTAATTTTGATGTTTAGGAGTAGTATCTAATGATCATTAATCTTTAAGAACAACATAACTTAGGTTAGATAACCCGAACGTGTGAGGTTACTACCTATATTGATCGTTTTCCAATTCATAATGCAACTGTCAAATTGAATCAAGAGATCGTATCCTAGATTATTCGATAGTTAGGTTTAATTAACGATCGTAGCTTAATTAAACATAATCTAAGAGAAAACCGAGATTTGTAAAGTGTTATATTAGTCTTAGATCAATATTCCAAAAAGAGTTCTAAAAATGTTATAATGAAGGAACATACTTGATCGTGTTTAGGCGGAGATTGACCCTAAAACCAGACCTTACTTATAATTTCGTTATGAAAGTTAACCGAACATTCCTTGTGGATTCGATCCCGTCTCACCATAACTACAAATTTTAGTTTGCAGAGTCAGATAAATTTTGCAATGCATTCGACATGCGCTGTCAATGGGAATATCTCTTTAACCTCCAAAGGCATTTCCTGAAAGTCAATCTGATAGACAAGGACATTAAGGGGAACGAAATTGTTGCAGAAGATTGATGAAGACGACTCGCGTGGGGAACAATGAAAGCCCTTCTAAATTTTGATTAGTATTGTACAAAACATTTAAATAAACCTAAGAGTTGACGTCTTGTACCTGAGTATACTGGATAATTCACACATATGTTAAAGTTCTTCTAACGACTGTATGGATTTTTTTTTAACAACGGGAAAAGCACAAATTACAATATCCTCCGAGGGAGACTAACCTCAGTCATATCCTCTAAAAGGAGAGTGGCACACCCAGATGGTGCCCTATCAAAAGTGATGAGCCCGAGTCCCTAAGTAAAAGCATAGTTGGCGAGCCAGTTGCTCTCTCGATAAGTGTGGCAAGGAATAACTACCCAGTTTTAGATGAGAAGTTTATTGATGCCCAGGACCAAAGGATTAAGAGACAGGGCGCGATGTGAGGCGTCGGAGAGGAGCTCTTGAGCCATGATAGAATCCAGTTCAAGTATCACGCGGCGAAAACCGAGGGTCCAGGTCAGCTGAAGACCCGAGTAGACGCCCCAGAGTTCAACCGAAACCGGGGAACAGCGGCCTATATTCTAAGCAAAACTGCCTAGCCAATCGTCAGAGCGATTTCGAATGAGACCTCCTGCAGTGGCCGAGGTGTCGTTGCAGCACGCCCCATTCGTATTCAGTTTGACCCACCCAGGGGTGGGCGGGCACCACCCAATAAATTATGCAGATCGTGTGCGAGGGGCCAGATGGGCGCAACAGAGCGAAGCTAAGGCTTGGGAACTCAGACGGACATGATTGAGGATGATAGTGACAGGAGAAATCGGCCAGGAGAACTGAGGGTCGAAAAGGGCCTGATTCCGCCATATCCAGAGGAACCAACAGGCTATCCCAAAGATAGCTACCCATTCAAGGCCTGAAACTAACTGATGGGTCTGGAGGTTAGTTGTGAGCCATTCCTGATGGGTGGTAGTGAAAAAAAGTGGAAGGGAGGGCGTGGCGGGGAAAAGTAAGCCAAAGATGTAGCGCTTTAGGGCAATCACGAACAATACGAAGCGAGGACTCCTCCAGCCGACAGTGATAGCAGTCCAAGCTCGCAGTGAGATACTTGCGAGCACGTTGCTGGTTGGAGAGGAGGTGGTCTTGAGCAAAGAGCCAAAGAAAATTGCGTATATGATGTGGGCCAGGCCATTGCCAAATGGTCTTCCATAAGCGTTCGGGTTGGGCCTGCGGGTGCTCCATAATCATATCATAGGCCGAAGTTGTAGTGAAGTTCCCAGTAGGTGGTGGTCCCCACAGGAGTTTGTTAGCTCCGAGGTAAGGCTTGGGGGAGAAAGTTCCCGCAATGGCCCTTCAGATTGAGGAAGGGAAGAAAGGTTGAAATTGGGGCCAATCCCAGTTGCCAGTGTTGTCCACGAATTGGTGAACGCGACGGTCAAGTTCTGTGGAACAGACAGGATTATTAACATACCGGATAAGGGGACCCTCGTTGGCGACCCAGGGGTCTAGTCAAAACCGAGCCTGGAACTCGTCACCGATCATCCAGCGCATGCCGTTAATCACATAGGGCCAAATGGCCTTGATACTCCTCCATACCATGAAGCCACCGATCGGAGTGAGAGCGGGAGGGATATGATTGACTTCAAACTTATATTTGGTCGATAAAATTTGGACCCACAAAGCATTGGATTTAGTGATCAGAGCCCAGCCTAATTTGGTAAGCAAAGCGTCATTGGTGACACGGATGTTCCGAATCCCTAATCCACCTAACTCCTTCGGTTGGCAGACTTGATCCCAGTGAACAAGGTGAAGTTTCCTATGTCCAAGGGAGGAGCCCCATAAAAAGGTACGCATAATCTTCTCCAAATCATTGCACAAACCCGAGGAAGGTGAACCGTTTGCATCGTATAAGTAGGGAGCACAAAGAGGACCGACTGGATCAGAGTGAGGCGGCCCACAAAAGACAAGAGGTTGGCTTGCCACCCTGAAAGGCGGTGTTGGACTTTGTCGATCAGATACTGGTAAGTCCTTTTAGTGACTTTTTCGTGAAGTAGGGGAACTCTAAGGTATCGACCGAGATCCAGGGTTTGTTTGAAACCCAGCGCTCGACTAAGAGTAAACGACGTAGAGGGGGAAATGTTACGGGAGTAGAAGACACGGGATTTGTCCTAGCTAATGCGCTGTCCCGACACGACATAAAAAGAATCCAAAGTGGCTCGAATAATGGAAACTTGCTCAAGAGAAGCTTCTGAGAACAAGATGAGGTTGTCGACAAAAAATAGGTGGGATATGGTAGGACCTAGGCGACTTAAAGTGATAGGCGACCAGTGTCCACGGGCCACGGAGTGCGTGATGAGATGGCCAACGCGCTCCATACATAGCACAAACAGATAAGGTGAAAGCAGGTCACCTTGAAGGAGACCTCGGGTAGGGGTAAAAACGTCACCTAAGGCTCCATTCTAGTTAACCTGCATAGTCACTATGGAAACACACTTTATGATAAGATTAATGAGGAAATTCGGGATTCCGACAGTGATGAGCATATCGAGGATAAAAGCCCAAGAAAGCCGATCGTAGGCTTTTTCCAAGTCTACCTTAACCGCCAAAAACTCGATTTTACTGATTTTTCTCCGCATAGAATGAATAACCTCCTGGGCGATGATGATGTTATCAACAATGTTCCAGCTCGGGACAAAGCTGCATTAGGTTGGGGCTACAATTTTGTCGATGTGGGTTTTCAGTATGTTGACAATCACTTTGGTGATAGCCTTGTACAGGACCGTGCATAGAGCGATAGGCCGGAACTGCGTAATCGACTGCAGGGAGGGGGTCTTAGGAATGAGGACTAAGATAGTACGATTTAGGGCTTGCTCCCAGATTTCGTGCCTAAAGGTTTTTTGTATGAATAAGACGAGATCAGGCCCAATGTGTTCCCACTGGGATTGGAAGAAAAGTGCAGTGAAACCGTCGAAGCCCGGCGCCTTATGAGGATTCATATCAAAGAAAGCAGTCTTGACTTCGTCGGGAGAGATAGGTTTGAGCAGATCCGTATGGGCCTGGAGAGGACGAGGGGGAAAACCGGGAGGAAGAGGGGGGTGGCGGGGCGGACTGGCTAGTGGTGTAAAGGTTGGCAAAGAACTTGCGGGCGATGCGTTGAATGCCACCAGGATCTGAACTTTCACACCCATGTTCATTGCGGAGGGAGCGACATTGCAGGGACAGTTGGTGTCCTGTAGTAACCGCGTGATAGTACTTAGTGTTTTTGTCCCCCTGCGCGAGCCACTGGCAACGCGATTTTTGGTGCCAGAACAATTCCTCCTGAACGAGTACCTGTTCAAGCTTCTGCTGAAGGTACGCCTCTAGGTCGCGCAAAGAGGCAGAATCCCCAGCATCCAGGTGGGTTTGAAGGCCCTAAAGGCGAGCCATGAGTTGCCTTTTGTAGTGAAAAATGTTCCCGAAAGTGGTGGAGTTCCACTTCTGAAGCTGTGTAGCCAAATGGCCAAGCTTAGTAGTAATATTCGAAATATGGGGATGCCAATTGTCCTTAACAGTTTGGCCAAATTAGTCATGAGTCAACCAAGTAGACTAAAAACGGAAAGCCCGAGGGGGAGGGGAAGGAGACAGAGGATGCGCGAAGGTGACAAGGAGAGGGCGATGATCGGATTTCAAGAAGGGAAGGGGATGAACAATTGTTTGGGGAAATTCCGACAACCATGGATTGGAGCAAAAAGCACAATCAAGGCGGGCATGAAGTTGGCTGCATCTCCAGGTGAATTTAGGGCCAATAAAGTCAAGATCTTGCAGTTGACAGCAGTGGATGCAATCGCGAAAGGAAGGGCTCACTCCTGAGCGGAGGTTGGAGCCACCCTGTTGATCGTCGCAGTCCAACTTGGCGTTAAAATCGCCTCCCAAAAGCCAAGGGAGAGCTGTAGACAGGGCAATGTGTTGTAAGTGGTCCCACAAGAAATGTTGAAGAGAGTAGGTCAGGCTGGCATAGATAGCAGTGAACACGAACGGAGTATGGGTCCATTGGATCTTCACATGAATGAATTGTCGATGGGTTATCAGAATTTGAATTGGGGTGTCCTTATTCCATAAAAGCCAGATGCCACCGGAGAAGCCTATGGCCTCCACTCGGAAGGACTGGTTGAAACCCAAGTTCTTGATAACTTGTTGGGCTCGAGCGTCACTAATGCGGGGTTCCATCAAAACTACCAGTATCGATTTGCGAGTGCGGATGTAGTTCTTAAGAATAGGCTAGAAGGATTTACCCCCAGCCCCTTGACAGTTCCAGAGGATGATGGACATAAAAACAACAGAGGAAAGGAATGGGCTAAGAGGCAGGGGTGCCGGCCCTATCACAAGCTGGTCCCTCATCAGGTAAACTCTCAATATCTGTTGTTATTTCATTCATCGGGGAGTCAAGGATAATAGTGGCATCAGGGACGGACGAAGGAATTACCGGAGGGTCGAGGGGCCTAGATGGGGGAAGAAGGTGTATAGTGGTGCCGAGTGAGGTGCGCTCTAGGTCGCTCAGTGGGTCCTCTTCCATTTGGGTATGGGTTGTGGCGTCAGGGGGAGGAGTGGCAACGAAGGTGTTGTGGAAAATAACCTCGGAATGGGAGGGCAAAGTGATGGCGATATGGTTGTGGGTAGGATGGGAGGGATCAGTGGGCTTTTGGCCCTTGTCCGAATGGTAAGGGGCTTAGGGAGGGAGCTGGGCAGGGCCGGGGGGTAGGCTAGGCTAGCCTTAGGCCAGAGGAGCTGTTGGGGGAGGGAATGAGCTCAGGCTGGCGAGGGTGGAGCTAGGCCCAACCAGATGGGCGCGTGGAGCGTGGAGCGGCGTCGTCTTAGAACTTGTGAAGCCGCGACTGAGACGAGAAGATTCTAGGGCATGCGAGGACACGAGAGCGGGGTGCTGGGGGGAAGGAGATGTGTTTGTGGCGGCGAGGGGGTTGAATCGCCCCCGAGGGTCGTACGTTGGTGTCAGGATAGCATCGATCGCGTCCCATCTTAGAGTCGTTGGGGTTACGGGGCGGACGCCGTTGGACTTCAATCCAGGGGCGGTAGAGATCATCGGGATTTGCACCCGCCGAAGGAGATGGGGA
>JANIJH010000005.1:8600467-8615216 GCA_024520975.1 Erythroxylum areolatum | reverse complement strand
CGACGTGCCTTCCTTTGTTTTGCAGGTATCTTTGCGTCGGAATCATCACCGGAAGTAGCAGACTCATGGATCCAAACAGCAACGTACAGTTCAGCCAAAATCCGGCAGAACCATCCTTTAAAGTTTCTTTTTTGGTAAAGGCGATGGTTCAGATATAATGACATAGAATAGGTACAGAGAAAAGGAAGCAGAGGATCTAATCCTAAAGAAAAGGGGTTCAATTCGTTCCGGTTACCTTTAAACAAAAGAACGAATGGAGATCGGACTGTTCAGGTCCAGTCTGATATGTTTGCTTGGGGAGAGCTCAAAGTTAATTGTCAAAGCTTGGAGGTAGTGTGTGAGAAATAGAATGCAGAGGAGAGGAGAGATCGGTAATAGGCCGACTACAAATGAACTCCATCAATCAATGAGCCATAAAGCAAAGGCCGAGAGAAAGGAGATGTAAAATTTTGACTAAAAGAATCCCATCCTTCTCTGCAAGCAAGGTTTTGAAATTTGGATTTGACGTTGATTCGACAGTTCGACGGATTCGACCACCAATCGAATCGATATAATGTTATAATTATGTAATAATTATATATAATATTAGTAATATTTAAAAAATAAAAAATGTACTAAATAATATAAATAAATATAAATAAAAAATTCATTTGACCAGTTCAAATAATATAAATAAATATAAATAAAAAACGTTATACGTTTTAGAAAGAAAAAAGTAAAAAAAATTATTAAACTAATGGTCGAACCAGTTTGACCAATACCGATTCGTACTGATATAATTAGAGATTGATTTTTAAGAATCAATCAGAATCAGACCGAGTAGTCGATTGATTACCGATCAAATCGGTCAAATCGATCAATGTTTCAAAACACAGCTGCCAAGTTGTGCTGAGGCCTGACGTGAGAGTTCAAACAAACATAAACTATATGTTACGAATCCTCATGATCTGGATATTCTCTCCTCCACTAGCCCTCTTTAATTTTATATACCTAAAATGAATGGTGTCAGAGAAAAAAACATCGCCTAACTTTCGAGTGGTTTCATGCGCCACGAGATCGTCTGTTCCTCAGAGCTGTGCTCAAGTAATTCTGCTCATACTGAGATAACTTGAACACAGGGTAACATAAGATAGAGGAAACAGAGGATACGTTCCTCAATAATAGAGCATATAATGTATATCCTGTAGCCTGTATATTTTTTATTACGAACCAGATCAGATGCATTAAGTATACGTAAGCACCACAAGAAGACATTATTAAGTAATCCAAATTTTAGACTTTAATATCACTAATTACAGAAAGTGGATAGGTCTTCTAATCTGAAACCAAAGTGCCATTGCCATTTGTCCAATTAAGCACCAGATAAAGACCAGACAAACCACATTGTTACATAGTAATTACATTATTACATCATTGTAGAAGTCTATGATTAAAACTCAATTTGGTATTTTGGTCTTGGGTTTGCGGATACAATTACAATGTGTTCCCAACATTTTTGTTGTTCCTTTAATTGTTTTAATTATTAAATAAATCAGTTTTTTTTCCTTTTATATCAATGTAATACAAATTATACAATTGCATGTAAAAGGGAAAAGAATCATCACATGAAAAATAAGGACACTAAACCTCAAAACAGAGAATTGTGTCTCTCTTCGGAATCGCTCCTTATATTCTCTCTATGTTGCAGGAATGATCAGACAGAAACAGTGACGACCAATTCAAAAGGTCCACCTTCAGCACAAATCATTAGTAAAGTTCCCAACTTTAACGATTAAACGCCCCCAGATACCTCAGAATAGACTGAAGATGCCAAATCTAGTGCTGAAAGCAGGGAGCAGACCACCATGGGTGGGATTAGCGGCGGCAGTTTGGGTTCAGATAGCAGCTGGAAATTCGTACAACTTTCCTCTTTACTCTCCTGCTTTGAAATCAGTTCTGGGTTTCAACCAGCAACAGCTCACAATCTTGGGAGTGGCAAATGATATTGGAGAAAATGTGGGGTTGCTTCCTGGTATTGCCTGCAACAAGTTCCCACCTTGGGCTGTTCTCTCTGTTGGTGCTCTCACTTGTTTTTTGGGTTATGGTGTCCTTTGGCTCGCTGTTAGTCAGACCG
The DNA here is from genome assembly GCA_024520975.1 of Erythroxylum areolatum. Taxonomy (NCBI): domain Eukaryota; kingdom Viridiplantae; phylum Streptophyta; class Magnoliopsida; order Malpighiales; family Erythroxylaceae; genus Erythroxylum; species Erythroxylum areolatum. The sequence continues at coordinate 8,613,103 of JANIJH010000005.1, read as the reverse complement.
TCGTTGGCTTGCCTTATTGGCTGGTGAGTATGTGATTCATGGAAATGGTTGTGGCCAATGTTGGATTTTAATGGTTTTGTCCCGGATTTACTTGTTATTGTTGTTGGAGTTATTGCTTGGTAGCTTATAGATTTCTCAAATTATGGAGTCGTTCAATATTTGCTGCAAGTGTCTTACTATTCAGTTTCTTTGGTCTCTATATTGGGTGTTTTTCTTCTTCTTTTTTTTTTTCTGAGTGATTTCCCGTATGAATTTGGCTGATCGGAATTATCTCATGGGCAGTTAATTTCAGATTCTAGCACTAGAATTTCGTGCCAAGACGTGTGATTTAGTGATTAGAACAAAAAATGATTTGGCTGATTTTGAATTGCTTCATACAGTTCTAGGTAAAATGTTTTGCAAAGCTTTTTTAGTGATATGGTGTCTTTTGGTGGAATTGGTTTTGCTGCTATCATAGTTGCTGTGTTTGCTGGTGGGTTTATTTTTGTGAGTACTCAAGTTTTTCCTTATTAGCGGGGCATGAACTACAATTGTTCGTATTGAATACAAGTACTCATACCGCAAGTGCATATAAGATTCTGGGATTTAAACAAGGCAGCGAGAGTTTAGCTTTTTATCTAATTATGGGATGAATCTAAATTTAAGTGTGATTAACAAAAATTTGATGAACTTTGTTTCTGATCCATTCTAACGCAATCTGACTTATTTAACTTGTTTCTTTCTAGTACCTGTATGGAAAGAGATGTATGATTCCATTATTTAAACAGCAAAAAACAGTCTTAACATTTTTATCTAGTGAATAGATGAATCTAAATGTAACTATGATCAATGAAGGAAAGAAATTTAAGATCTTTTTTTTTTCCTGAGCCATTCTAACACAAATTGACTTTGTTCCCTATCCATTGCTTCTTTTTGGTTCGTATAATTATCTACAATTTGCTAGTGTCATGGAAAACTTTAATTGGATTACTGATCTAGACTTAAAAGGGCTATTGTTGCAACAGATAAATTTTGGAATTTTTGAATTTACTTGAACTTACCTGTTTTCCAATTTTTAAAGCAATATCACGAGCTTCCGTTGTTGAAGCTACGATAGTCCAATTGTCAGAAAACTCATTAACTCTTGATAAAGCGGGTTGTCTGAGATTTTGTTCTGTCATTAAAATGTAATGAATGAGGCCAGAGCACCTCTATTACGATATTGAATGCCCTCTCAGAACTGGTTTATACCCATTCTAAATGATGATGGTATTGTGCAGCCATTTAAAACACTCCTATCTGCAGTCCAAATATTTCTGGAAGTGCTGTGTTGATTTTCATCTTTTAAAATGGCACGCACAGTAAACTTTGTGCCTTTTTGTTTAGGTTCCTGTTATTTGAGACTATTTAGTTGAGCCAGAGAGTTAATATTTAAGAACTTCTGAAAGCTGTATACAGGGATATCACAAATTATCTTTTAAAGAGCTTGCTTTGATTTGATTGTATTTATCTACAATATACCAGGGAAACCCATAAGACAATAGAATAAGACAGTTTGTATCGAAAACAATTGATGAGTTTCATCTACGATTTGGGAGTTTTGCAATTGTGATAAATTAGTTTTCTGTAAGCTATGGAATCTGATTATTTTCCTTTATACTTGATGAGGTACACTTGCAGAAAGATCCTGGTCACAGTTTACTTTACTTTTTCTTTTTGATAATAATTTTAACCTTGTACTATTGTATTGCAGTTGTGGCTTGCACTTGTTGTTGCCACCAATAGTAATGCATGGTTTGGCACGGCTGTGCTTGTCACCAATATGAGAAACTTCCCTCTCTGTAGGGGAACTGTTTCTGGCATTCTCAAGGGCTACATTGGGCTTTCTGCTGCAGTGTATACAGTGGTGTATAGTATGGTGCTCAAAGAATCTGCCTCCAAGCTTCTGCTAGTTCTTACCATTGGCATTCCCATTCTGTGTCTATTAATGATGTACTTCATTCGACCATGTACTGCAGCTTCAGGGGAAGACTCTTCAGTGCATGTTCATTTTGTTTTTACTCAAGCTGCAAGTGTTTTGCTTGCTGTATATCTTCTCTTAATCACAATATTAAGTCATGTAATTTCCTTGAGTGAGACTATTTCCTACATATTAATTGCGGTAATGGTTGTCATTTTGATGTCTCCTCTTGCAATTCCTGTCAAAATGACTCTTTTCCCTAACAGACCTGAGAATCGAATTCCCCCAAATGATTCTTCTGATAATTTGATTCTGCGAGAGGGTGAATCAACCCCAACAGATCCATTGTTGACACCATCTTCATCAGCTGCTAATCTCGGAAGCTGTCATGAGAGTGGGTATGTTTCAGATGTAGAAATACTTCTTGCTGTTGGGGAGGGAGCAGTGAAGAAGAAAAGGAGACCTAAGAGGGGGGAAGACTTCAAACTTCGTGAGGCCTTTATCAAGGCCGATTTCTGGCTTCTTTGGGCCCTATATTTTCTCGGGGTTGGTTCTGGTGTTACCTTTCTGAATAATTTGTCTCAAGTTGGGGTTGCATTTGGTCTTAGTGATACAACAATATTGCTCGCAATCTTCAGTTTTTTCAATTTTGTAGGACGTCTTGGCTCAGGGGTTGTTTCAGAGCACTTTGTCAGGTCAGTTCCTGTTTTTGCGTTTATTTACAGATTTGATTACATGATAGAATGGCAATTCTCCCCTAAGATGTATCCAATTTTTATCTTAGTTCTGGTTCAACATCGTTTCAATACCTGTTGTATGTTCGCTCACTCGTCCTAGTCTTTTTATATGTGGTCCTTTCAGTAGATCTGATATCCACTAATCTACTAATAACACACACTATGCTGAATTTTGTTGTACAGGTCAAAAACAATTCCTCGAACCGTGTGGATGACTTTGGCACAAATACTAATGGTTGTAGTGTTTGTGTTGTTTGCATTAGCCATTAATGGTATTCTTTATGCTGGAACTGCTTTGCTTGGCATCTGCTTTGGAGTTCTATATGCTGTGATGGTGCCAACTGCCTCTGAGCTATTCGGCTTGAAACATTTTGGTCTTATTTACAACTTTATCATGTTAGGCAATCCCATTGGCGCACTTCTTTTCTCAGGTATTCTTGCTGGCTATGTGTATGATGCAGAAGCTGCTAAGCAAGGAAGCTCTACCTGTCTAGGCCCTGATTGCTTCAAGGTCACATTCCTGGTTCTAGCAGGAATTTGTGGGCTTAGCAGCATCTTGAGCATAATCTTGACAGTCAGAGTACGGCCTGTTTACCAAATGCTTTATTCAGGTGGTTCTTTTCGCCTGCCACAAACTTCCAGTCATTGATTAACTGACGAAACCATTCTCATCCAGTGAAGTTCAGAGGTACCCTTTTTTCAGAGATCTTTCCTCTAATAAGTACATCAGGAAGTAGAGACGCAAATTTTGTAATGGATCTTCCCCCAAGAATGGATTTGTCACCGTAGACAATATTTAGCGTACTTTGCTTTTGGTAATTCTTGCTGTAATGACACTTAATGATCAGGTTCTGGGGGTTATCCAAATTATTGTAATACCCTTTGATGGGTCTCTATGTATGAAATTATACTTAAATGAAATCGAGGAACACGCATGAGAATTGAGATTGATAATAACACTCATTTCCGTTTATACTTAATGATGGGAGCTTAGAGTTAAAGTATGTAAAGTTTATTTTGTGCAGTGAATCATTGAGTTTATGTATATTTGAAGGGTAGAGATCTGTTTCAGCTCTGCAACTTTTTGTTTTAAAATGAGAGTTTTATTAATCAGCGTTACTTATATAATTAAGAGCATTGAAAAATGAGGGAAAGGAGATTGCAATTATAAAATGACCAATGGAGTGAAGTAACGGAGCAACCATCTTTCTTTAAGTTCCTACCCTTTGAAAAGGGATGCCCATGCAGCTATTAAATTGTATCTGTTGCCAGTGCACTGATAAAGGTCTGAGACATGTCCCCCTCCAATGACTGAATTTGAATACTAAAAGTAAAAAACACTCCACACCCATATTAACATATATGAGCTGAAGAAAAGAGTTTGAAAACACAAAAGAAGTCAAAAGAACAAAATCTGATGCTTTGTAAATGATAATAATTTAGGCATCTTTCTTTAACAAAAGAAAATATGGATACAATTCTTACTAGTTACTATGTATTTTCGTGTACCTAAAGCAACCCATCTCCTCACACTGACACTAAATTCTATCAGTGCTTTCTTTTCTACCCAAAGATGAAAAGATTGCACCACACAAAAGCAGAAAGGAGACAATCTCATTACTGAAACCGACTCTTGATGCCAAAGTGTGTCCTCTATCTGACCCACCACTAATAAGAAAATAAGATTACAAATCTCTCTTCTGAAACACACAACCAATCTGATCTCTGGAGGAAGAAGCTAAAAACCCCACCTCTCAGGATTGAAATTAACAAAGTAAAGCATTTAAGAAGAAGAAGAAGAAGGTTAATTGAAAACTAAGGAGAAATTGATGAAGAACTAAAACCCAAGGTAGTAGCATCTTCATGTTGGTTTTAAATTCTGGAACATGGTATCCCACCTGATCTCTTCAACGCCAGTTGACCAATAACCATCATGCTCTTCAAAGTTCTCCTCTTTGTGAACATCATAAATCATGGGACTTGAGAAACTATCGTGTTTAGGCCCAGTTAGCAGCATAGGACTGCTACCATTTGTAAGCAACAGCCTTCCAGACTTGGCCATCAGCAAATTCTTGTTCCTCTTAAGCATTGCCCCTCTCCACCTGCTGCTATAACCAGGCCTTGGAACAAGAACAAGAGCAGACTCGTCTCTGCGAACCCATGTCTTTATGTACCTGGCAAGAGATCTCTTCGTTCTCTTGATTGCAACCAGAACTCTTGACATGGCATGTAGGTTAGCTCCTTTCTCTTTTCTTGCAAGCTTGAGGATCTCCAGCCTGTGTTTAGCTATGGAAATCCCCATACTTTGAAGAAACTCGTGATTGAAGTAAGCTATATCCTCTTCTTCAAGCTCATTCTGCGCAAAAGCAAGACCATATTCATAAACAAGTGAAGGGTCAAGACCAGTTTTTGATAGCCAAGTGAACCAATCCATTGCCTTGAGTGTGTAAGTGCTTCAAAGGGTTTGAGAGAAATATGTGTATATAAGGTTGGATGTTGCAGATTGAAGAGAAAGGCTGTGAAGTTAGATAGGAGACTTCGTCTGTTTCCCAAGGAAAGACTTTCACTTTGCTTTATTAAATTGGCCGGTTTGGTTACTACTATTGGTGGTTGAGTCTTGAGACTGACTAAAGAAAAAAGATTGTGCCCACTAAGAATGGGACTATACTATGCATTGTGGATTGTGATCAAACTCTTAGGAGTGTGACCTAAGAATTCCTTGTGGAAATGCAAGTGCAGCAAGCATCAATCACGGCCATGGGAAAAGAGTTATGAGTAGGGACACCACCACCACACACTAGTCTTTCATGTAGTGAAAGCGTATGTATGGTTAGAGAAAAGGGAAAGAGTTGAAAAATATTGGTCCAAGTCCCTAAGTTTCAAATTTGGCAACCCTTTAATTTGCTAGTGCTAATTAAAGATTAAAGTTAAGCCTCATGGCTGTGCTTTCCAAATTGATCATATCTTAAGTTTGAATTGGGAAAAGTAGTTAGAAGCAATTAACAAAATACTTAAAAAAATTTAGAAATTTTGGGATTAATTAAAAATAACTGAATCGTTAATCCTAAACTTAATTAGTTTTGCAAATATTACATACCAAATTAAGAAAAACGATAACAAAATCGACCATCCCGAAATCATTTAACTATTGAGAATAGCATGAAATTCGTGATTAATTAAATTGAATTTAACCTTATGATTTGATTATCTAGAACTGGTTTTTACTTTTAGGGTCCGTGTAACTGAAGCTAATAAGGATGTGACTTGAAAGTGATAAAGGAAGGATTAATTTACACGTTGATCTAAAGCCTTTTAGTGTGAAAGTGTTTACAATCATTAGTGTGTTAAGGGTCAATAAATACGAAGCATTAGATTCAATTAAAGAGTGGAAATTGGCTGTAAGACCAAAGTTTTCCTCCCTATGACTCGTAACTTCCTGTTGAAGCATTTATATATATATATATATATATATATTAATCTACTTTTATTTTAATTGGCAATTGAAAAAAAAAACTAAATTTGTGTGGCTAGGTCAACTTCAAACATAAAGTATGGTTTAATAACATTAGGTGTCGCCTTCCATCACAAACTAATAAGCCATTAATGGGGCAGTTGAAGCCATGATTAAGCAAACACAAAGTAAAATGGGTTGAACACTTCAAATCTCTCTCGAAATTTGTGGCATGGAGTGCACAACATTTCATGAAATGATAAATCAAAGAACGAGAATAAGGGTGGGTTGACCTATTCCAGATTATGTTAATAAAATAATAACTACAAAATGAAAAAAAAAATGGAGGGGAAGATAATGTATTTGAATCCATAATACGTGCATTATGTTGTAATAATGTGTAATTAATTGCTCCATAAACTACATGAAGACAGGAGTACTTCGCAATTGATGTCTTGGACTGAACATTTGATATTGGTTTGTGTTGTTTAATTAAATGGTAATAGTTGTTTGAGTAAGTGGTTGATAAAAATTCTGTTAAATTTTGATATTAAATGAATCTTATAGGTGAAGTGTTTTAATTCATTTATTTGTTTAGGTTTTCACCTGGAATTTCACTCTTAAGATCGCTCTTCTAGTAGCTCTTATTGCAGCTGTTGTTTTTGCTTGTTTTACTCTCTTCAACGAAAAGGATTCTTGAGGTAACTCTTGTCGAGATAACAATAAATAAGTTTTTCTGTGTTACTCTCCCTCTTTCTTGGCACTCTTACTTTCATCCTTCGGTTATTATTATTATTATTATTATTATTATTATTATTATTATTATTATTATTATTATTATTATTATTATTATCCTTCTATTGAGTTTATAATTAGTAGTTGTTTTATTATTATTATTATTATTATTATTATTATTATTATTATTATAGTTATTATTGTTGTTTTTTTTTTATTTTAGTATTATTATTATTTATTATTATTATTATCCTTATGTATTTATTGTAATTTTATTTACTTAAATATTTTGTGTCCCATTTTTACTTATTTACTCTTTTAACCTGCATCACTATTTTTTAGTCATATTTGCATGTACGTTTACAGGAAACAACCTCTCGACTATGTAAGGGTAAGGCTACGCATTGTCAGACCTCTCCAGACTTCACTTAACTGCGAAACTTCAGACTGTGTGTGATGATGAAGATGATGATGAGTTGTGGTCTGTCATCATACCACAACTATTATCATTACTATCAGACCTCCCTAGACTACGCTATATTGCGAAACTTCGGATTGGGTGTGATAGTGATGGGTAAGTTGTGGTCTGCCATGATTAACTAATTACTCCTTTTCTAACGTATGCCTCTTTCTTTACATTATCTCATCAACAAATACGTATGACCAAAATAACTTAGGATTAGGTTGCATGATTAGTTTATACAATTGACTGATCATATATACGTGATTTATGCAAATGAGTTTTTTATAACTATAAAGTCACAATCATTTCGTATGTCTTGACGAAATTGTTAGCTATGCATAATAATAGATAAATTAATAATTTAAAATTAAATAATAAACATAATTTAAAGCTCTATGTTAATTGAATAATCACCCTTTAAAAAGTATTATATACAATTGTATTTGCATGTCAAGGTTAGACATTAACATGTTTGAAATGATGACATTCTATATATAATAATATTACCTCAGTAAATTTCATTACATAAATTTTTTTTTTTTGGTGTATTCAAACCCTCCTTATCCCAATTTTAAGCAGATTAAAATCATAAATGTGTCTCCACAAACGCTAACCACAACATGCCCTCTCAAACATGGTAAGAATCATTTCTTTTGTCCATGAAGCAACTGGCAGACATGCTTGACCATCTTTGATAAAAGTTAAAGCATGCAAGTTTAAGTGTCCTATTATGGATAAAGTCGAGATTAAACGCATGGAAAAAGGACATCTTACAATATAAATAGGATAAACTGGCCATCATCACGATATTGGGGGAGACACAAATTATCACAGACCTTTGGACATACTTGTACAGCGAAGATTAATTCTGCATCCGATGAACATAAAGGAATGGCAAAAAACAAAGATGTAGGGGCCATTAGATATGGCCTCACATTGTCGTTAACCATAACCTGTCACGTGCAACATTCGGTTAAATGGCTCCAACACTAGGTTTTGTCTGAAAAATGGAGATTAACAACCAGACTTCAACTAGTGTCCATATTCCATTCTGTCCTAAACCGACATTATGTGCGAAAGTTCTCATCAATTACCCTTTTGAACTTAGGAAACACACTGGTTCACGGGCCTGTGTGGGGTGCTATTGCAGTTGTTGCCATGTGAGTACTGACACATTCTCAGCTTCAGATCACTTGAGGTTACGTTGATGGCGAAATGTACCTCTTAGGTTACTTTGGAATATTTGATGCGAACAAAATTTTTCGAAAGATTATTCGTCACCACATACACATGAATGTGTCAAATTTTGAGAGCATCTACGTTACTGATCGAATTATGTAGTCCCATGTCACTTTCATGTTCCTTTGTTATGGCACAGTGTTATGTAACATATCCTATAGTAAATTGTTTTAATAGGTCTGACATTGATAATTATAGATAGCTCTAGTTAGTGCATGTCTGAGGTTAAAAGTTACGTTTACAAAAAAAGGAATCGTTCTATGCTTAACCAGGGAGGATTGTTTCAATATCGAAGTACTTCTGTATCAATCAATAAGAAATAATAGCATTCTAATTCTAAATCCCTGAACAGAAAACACCTGGAAGTTGGAATAAGAGTTGGGTATTGAAGTTAAGAACTACATATACAAAGTGTATGTACATATACTAATTTATTATACACGTTTCGTTTTCAAAGTTCCAAGCATTACGTGAGCTAATCCAGCTAGCTAGCTAGGTCACACATGGGATGATATCCGTGACCGATATAATTAGGTTTAGAGTTTCAAACTTTAAGTGATCAGCTACTCCAGCTAGCTAGGTCACACATGGGGTGATATCCGTGACCGATATAATTAGGTTTAGGAGTTTAAATTAAACAGTCAAATCATCTTTGCCACTACCTAATCTTGCTTTTGCTCACCTAAATGTATAAAAAGTGTACATAAAGTTGTTGAGCGAGTGATGATGGTGTGCTTCTGTTCAACCTATTTCCATATATATATGTATTTACATGCGCACGCAAAGAGCAAAACTACATAATAAAACTCGACAACTTTGGGAAGCTTTGAAAGGATTTTGAGTGAATTGAGATATACAATGTGTGCATGACTGATTTGTTTTGTGGAGTAGGAGGATGATGATGGCTTCTAAGCTTGGTGAAAGTCTAAATGACATCACATGAAGGTTTTGGGACAAATCATTGGTTAAGTAGTTTAGGGAACTTTGGTGTGAGTTTCCATAATTTAACTACTAAAATTCTACACTATATTTTGTATTTGTGATTTGAGTTTTTCTATTTTTATCTTCCATCATTTCTTGTTCTTGCAATTAACCTTTTCATTAGTACCAAATGACTCTAAAGTTATGCATAGGTCTCCTTTGTAATCTGTTAAGTTTTATTTTACTTGAGAGCATTGAGTTATTAAAATATACAAGCTATAAATTCAAACATAGATCATGAAGAACAAAATGAATAATCCTAGATCATCTTAATGTGATATGAATTAAGTCAATGATCCTGTAGTTCAATTGGCATTCCACATGTATAGCCTTTCCTGGTTGGAGCTTCCTAAGCATAAATAAATTTTTTTTTAAAAAAAGTAATTGATAGAGCTTGTCCTAGTAGCTTATCTATTTAATACAACATTTTTCTACCAATTTCAAATAAAAAAACAAATGCCCATTTATTCTCACATACATAATCACTTGAATTAATTTTCTTAAAAAAAGTCAACGTATTCGATACACAAAACTCCTCATTTTGTGGAGTCTAGAAAAGGTCATAATATACGTGACATCTTTTTGTATTTTTCAAAGATGTGGCTTTTGTAACCTAAACCATAAAATATAAAGTTCACATATTATTGGAACCAATCATTGCATGGCAATGCTCAAAACCGAAGAATAGTGAATTAGAAGAAACAACCTCAGTATTATTTTGGGCTCAATAACTAAACCAAAAGCCTTTAATAATTGGGTCTAAACTAAATGGTGTCGAATTTGAAATCTCAGTATGGTACTCTTCACCTTAAGCTTTATGGGTGTTTCTTTTTCTGGAAATAGGATAGCTCGTGCTCTGCTATGCTCTTGTCTCTCTTCAACAACCATGCAAAGACCACCAGTTCCCATCACCAATGATCCGCCGTTGCCCCCGCAGCCTCCGCTGCTTCTGCTCTATTCCTTCCCGACAGAATATCTTGTTTCAATGCAACGAAAGGATTCGAGAACTAGGTCAACTGGGTCGAATCGAGGAAGCACGCCAACTGTTCGACACAATGCCTCATACAGACACTGTCTCGTGGAATTCTATGATTTCCTCTTATGTCCAAAATAACTGCATTGAAGATGCTAAACTGCTCTTCGACGCTTTTGAGTACAAAAATGTTAGAACTTGGACAATTTTGCTTTCTGGGTACGCGAAAGCTGGCTTTTTGGAAGAAGCCGAGGGTATGTTTCGAGCAATGCCGGGACGCAATGTTGTGAGTTGGAATGCAATGTTAAGCGGGTATGTGCAGAACGGTGATATAAGGAAGGCTAGGAAGTTGTTTGAAGAAATGCCCGAGAGAAATGTTTCTTCGTGGAATTCATTGATAACAGGGTATTCACGAGGTGGATTGATGAAAGAAGCTAGGGAGTTGTTTGATAGAATGAGAGTGCGGAATTGCGTTTCTTGGATGCTGATGATTTCTGGGTATGTTGAGATATACGAGTTTCGAGAAGCGTGGGGCGTTTTCTTGATGATGATGAGAAGTGGAATGAGGCCTGACCAAGCTATCTTGGCGGTTGGATTGTCAGCAACAATGGGTTTGAATAATTTAGATTTAGCCAAGAGTCTAAGGACTTTAGCCATTAAAACAAGTTACGACAAGGACGTAGTGGTGGGGACTGCTATTCTTAATGCTTACGCAAGGAATGGGAGCTTGGAAAGTGCAGTTAAGTTTTTCGAGGCAATGACAGTGAGGAATGAATATGCATGGACTACGATGATTGCTGCCTTTTCTAGGTGTGGGAGATTGGATGATGCAATTGCATTGTATGAGATGGATACTGAAAAAGGTGTTGCTCTCAGGACTACGATGATAACAGCATATATGGATTGGGCAAGGGCTGATGATGCTAAACGTATATTTAGTGAGCTTGCCGACCCAAATATAATCATGTGGAATGCTATGGTTTCTGGATATGCCCAGAATGGAATGCTTGAAGAGGCTTATCGTATATTTCTCCAGATGCCAGTCAAAAATGCTGCTTCCTGGGCAGCCATGGTTGCTGGTTTTGTGCAAAATGGAAATGATGAAGAGGGTCTGAGGTTGTTTTCTGAGATTCAGAAGACCAGAATAATTCCAAGTCATTCTAGTTATTCAAGTGCTTTATCTGCTTGTGCCAAAATTAGAGAAGTTCAAATGGGTAAGCAAATACACTCATTGATAATTAAGATGAGATGTCAATGGAATTCTTATGTGGCAAATAGTTTACTTTACATGTATGCTAAGTGCCAGGAGATGGGAGATGCCTGTCAAGTTCTCAATGCAATGAGAATCAAGCATGCTGATACATGGAGCTCATTAATGTCAGGGCTATCAGAGAATCAGTTGTTGAATGAAACACATGATACTTTTGACAAGATGCCAATTCATGATCTCGTGTCTTGGACAATCATCATATCTGCACATGTGCAAGCTGGCAATGAAGAGATAGCCTTGCAACTGTTCTTTGACATGTTGTCTACTGGAGTTAAACCAGAAGCCTGTGTAGTTGCTAGCCTGCTAAGCGCATGTGGCAGAATGGGTGTAATCAAAGTCGGAGAACAAATCCATTCCTTGATATTGAAACTTGGGTTGAGTTCATGTTTAAGTGTTTGTAATGCTCTTATTACCATGTACTTCAGATGCGGCAGTTTGTGCGGTCTTTGTGTCTTTGAAGAGATGCCTGAAAGAGATATAATCTCATGGAATGCAGTTTTAGTTGGAGCTGCACAAAATGGACTTGGCAGAGAAGCCATTAAGATTTTCAAACAAATGGAAACAGCAGGATATCAACCAAATGAAATAACCTTTACCGGTGTGTTATGTGCCTGTAGTCATGGAGAATTGGTGGATGAAGGGTGGGCCTATTTCATTTCGATGAGTCAAGACCATGGGATTATCCCCTCAATTCATCACTACACTTGCATGGTTGATCTCCTTGGGAGAGCTGGACAGCTTTTAGAAGCTGAAGCACTCATTACAAACATGCCCGTAGAAGCAGATTGTGTGATTTGGGAAGTGCTTCTTGCTGCTTCTAGGATCCATCAGCACATTGAACTTTCCGA
>JANIJH010000005.1:8562067-8600459 GCA_024520975.1 Erythroxylum areolatum | reverse complement strand
GTGAAAGGCTTTTTCAGATAGGTACCAAAAATTCTGGGACTTATATAGTATTATCAAATGTCTATGCCTCTCAATGCTTGTGGGGTAAAGTAGCTGAAATAAGAGAATTAATGAAATACAGGGGAGTGACAAGAGAACAAGGAGTAAGCTGGATTCAGATCAAAAACAAGCTGCATAGATTCCTTACCGGGGACAAGAAACATGAGGATATTGAAGAGATATGCTTGGCACTAAAGGAATTTTGTGAACGTTTTAAAGCATCAGACTATGTCCCAGATGTAAACTTCGCACGCCATGATGTTGAGGAGGGGGAAAAAGAGAATGAACTTCTTTACCATAGTGAGAAACTTGCTGTCGCTTATGCAGTTTTGAGAACACCAAATGGTTCACCTATTCACATTATGAAGAATCTCGGCATTTGTATTGACTGCCATTCTTTTATGAAATTTGTGTCAAAGGCTACTCAACGTGAGATTATTATTCGAGACAGGAGCCGCGTTCACCATATCCAGGATGGTTCATGTTCTTGTAATGATTATTGGTGAAGAATGTGGGCAGCCAAACTTCATAAATTGCAGCCTTCAAGGGATATAGTACGACGAGCACGCTTCAAGGGGATTAGATCTCGAAAGTAATGGCTGCATATGATACTAAGGTTCTGATTTTTTTTTCTTTTCTTCTCAATATATAGCTTAGATTAGGAATCCATAACAAAAAACTGAAGCTGTTGTTATGCGCATACCCTTTTTTATGCCAAGACAAATTCATATTGACTTGAAGTAACATTGTCATCAAATTTCGTATCAATTTTGATTTACTACAAATTCATATCCTTTTCATATGAGAAAGGAGACGATTATATTTTATTTTAAACATGGCTAACCTTATTTTTTTCTAACCAAATTATTAGTATCATATGTTTGCAGATGCCTCCAAAAGGTGGCTCGTGCAGCCAAAGTTGCGAATCACCCGCCTTAGCTGTTCATTTTAATGTGGTAATCGTCGAATTCATGATCTTTTGTCGGGCAAAACACCTTAGGCTTAGCTACTAATATTCTTATGACTTATGAGGGACAGGATTCTTGAAGTTTGAGGTGTCCTGATCAAGTGCATGGCAAAATTTTTACGATGCACTTAGTTCATCTGTATAGGAAACAGAAGAAATCAGCAAATTGGTTAGCCTTTATATTTAAACATGTACCATAGGGTTCACTGATTTTGAGCACTCCTTGAGGCACTTTATGAACCATGTGCTTGGAATGATAAAATCAATTATAAATTATAGCCTAAGATTCGTTTGATTCTCAACAACTAAGTCAACCTGTGCGTTGCTAAAGCTCAATGCAAAAGTCAGCTAAGAGGAATGGTTTGAAAACGAAGACACAGAGACAACCAAAGGGGGTTTAAAGAAGAATGCATAATGTTATTTCAAAACTATTGCTGAAGGTGCACTTAATAATCAATACCTATTTCAAGAGAGCAAAAATAAGATGTGCTAGTTACAGGGTGTTGAATAGTGTAAACAAATCAGCTTACACATTTTTGGCGTTTAAGAAGCAGAGTCAACAAGCTTGTCATAGTTGCCGGAGAAGTAGTTAACAGCCCTAGAAGTGTGCATGCCTTGAGGTTTTCTATGCTCCCTTTTTGAGTATCTTCTGATGTAATCACCAACAGGTTCAAGCCGATACCAACTGCAGAATTTGATCCAGGGCAACCTGAAAAGGGTGAAGTTCTCACCCACCATCATTTCTGAATTGAACCCATAGATCACCTTGTAATCACCTAGGAGAAAGTTACTTGGTCTGGCTTTTGAGGCCATAAATATTGCCAATCAATCCAACAATGCTGACAATCACAGCCAAGATTAACATCAACCATGAGAGAAGTTTCTCTCCGTCACTTAAACTCTGCCCTCGTCGGCTTAAGCTCAACGCAATAAGAGATGGGAATGTAAAACCTAAAGAAACTGCTGTTGTGGCTCCTGTAAACTTGAAAGCTGTCCAGATATTCGGAATCATAGTAGAGCCAAAGTAAATAAGCACCAGTAGAACTGCTGTTAAACTCAAAGATCTCTTCCTACTCTCTGAAAGTGGGGCTGATCGCTCAAACACTAAGGCATCAACAGTTTGCCTTAAGGAGAAATGAACAACAGGAAAAACAAGAACCAAATGAAAAATGTAGCCTACCCTAACAATGTAATTCAAGGCAGAGCTAAAAGGAATTCCAAGATCCTTGTCAAAATTGGTTAAGACATCAGATTCAGTATCCTTACCAAAGAGTAAGTAACCTGATATGGCAGTGGCTATGTAAACACCAATGCAAAGCAAGGTCGTGAGCCTCCCTACCCGGTTCATCTTTTGCGGTGACCGCCCTTCGAGCTCATTATAGATAGGCTGTACATTGAAGTGGCATACATAAGCATTGGACATGATTGGAATCACCACAAGCAAATCCAAAATAGCCCTTTTTGAACTAAAATCAGGAGTCATCCTTGGAGCCTCAATCTTTCCTTCAATCAGCTTAATAAAAGCAACAACGAAACACACAATAACAAAGACAATAGCCAAAGCCACTGAGGCAGCTGAAGTCAAGCTCAAAGAATCAATCTTCTCCAATGCACAAAGAGGTGCAAGAAAAAATAGCACAACCACCAAAATGAGCAATTTCCTGTGATCCCACACCCCATGTCCAAGCCATTGATCAAAAACTCCCAAATGATGGAGCGATCCTGACATAACATCCCCCATAATTATCAAATACACAATCAAAACACCAGCATTGTTCACAATTATACAAATTTCGGACAAAATCTTCGCGTTTCTCCCTAAAGCACATTCAACAACTTCACCGTAAGAAGAAGCCTTGCAAAGCACTGAAAATCTAACTAAGATCTCAACACTAATCTCAGACAAAATACCCATCAAGATAATCAATAAAACCCCTAAAACCAATCCAAGAACCTTCATCGTAGCGGGCAAGGCCATGATCCCAGCCCCAATAATCGTTGTCGTAAGATTAAAAACAGCTCCATGAATGCCAGAACCATTGCCATGTTCAGAACCAACTAACGCATAATCATCAACATCAAGACCATCCCTTTCATCACCCTCATCATGCGTCAAAGCTCCTAAATCTCCAGTCTCGGGATCTACAAAGCTCTCTACATCACCAACAGGAAGCAACTTGAGGTGGGATTTTTCTGGGTTATGAACGTCATTGCGTGTTTGTAGCTCCACGTCCGAGTTCTTAGGAATGGGCGTGTACTTGCTGCCCATTACATACAAACAACAAAAACTCCCACAAAACTATGTGTAAAGAACGCGTAAAAAGGAAGATGAATATAAAAAATTACAGAGGAATAACGGGCATTCTCGTGATATGGATTTGAGGGTCAACCTCTGTTCTCTCTTTTTTCTTGTACCCTATGCAGGGAGATAGATTAAGATGAAGAGGGCGAGAGAGATATAAGGAGCCTGCTATTGGCAGGACATTGCGATGACTTGAAGTTTGGCTTACGTAGGACAATCCAAGACTTTCATCGGTTCCTTATAATAGCTTTAATCTAAATTAAATTTGCATTTTTAAGGTGCTTTCTTAGTTTAAGTGAAGTCACGGGTTTAAACCATCCTTATGTATGCAACTATTTAAAACTTAAGATCGGAGCTTTGTCTTCAACAAAGGATCGACCCGGCTTGAGCAGGGATTAGTCTAGATGTGAATAGTTTAAAGATATTTTCTCATAATTGGGATCGTCTTAAGACATCTATTGGATAACAAAAAAATTACATTTTTAATTTGAAATTTTCGCTTTTTTGCATATAACATTGTGGGCGTTTTTGTTTGTATTTTTATTTTTTAACTTTTGTTTTTTATTTTCAAATTTTGTAAAAATTTTATGTTTGAACTTTTTAGTTTCTGTTTTTTGGTTTTTTTCACAAATTATAAAAAATATTTAAAATGACATTATCTGATTTACATAATTTATTATTAAATTATGAATTACGAATAATTTAATTTACTTAATAATTTTATTTAAATTTTGTAATGAAATTATATCATTTTAATTAATAAATATAATTAAAGTTAAAATATCTTCAAAGTATATGTGTTTAATAATTAAAATAAATATTTTTATGTAAAATGTTCATTTTAAAATTATTTATTTTTACATAATAAAATAATTTATAAATAAATATTATATAAGAGATTAAAATAAATTTTTTAATTAAAATATTTAATTTTTTAAGTTTTAAGTAATATGTAACCATTATCAACAACAAAAATTACAACTATATTAACATTAATAATAAAACATATTTTATTTTTATTTGAAACACAAATTAAAAATAAATGCAAAAAATAAAAACTACAACATAATAATAAAAGTGAAATCAAACGGCTTTTTAGCATCTTTTTTCATAATTTTTTTATCACACCTTTGTGTTTTTATACCTTATATGAAGGGTGCATGGTGTGCTTCAACTCCTCCTACTTTCTTTAATGGGCTAACACAAATTTGACACATTATGCTCTTGGCATACATGGCATTTCCTAAGTCGAAACTTAAGCCTAACATACATAGATTGGGCCAGTCTCAATTAAGAGGCGTCCTCTCTTCACGATTGGGCCTATCCTTGTGTGAAATACGAAAAAGTCTGTTTCTTCCAAAAAGTCACACAATAATGAATTAAATAAAAAATCTAACGTTACATTTTCTTGGAAATTTGATAATTATAAGTTCATAGTTGACTAGAGATCTTGAATTTGCCAATCTTATGGGTATGGATTATATAATGTTTATTAATTAATTTTGTATTTATTTGATGAGTTTATATATCAAATCAACAATTATGAATGGTATTTTGAAAGATTTTAATTCTCTTAATAATTAAAAAACCATCAAAAATTACAAATTATTGGATGACGAAACAATTATTGAAAATATAAGGGTTAAATAAGCAATTTATCATTAAATTATAAATAATTTTGTAATAACTTAAATTATATAATAACATTCTAAGTGGATGGGAGCACCATGTCCCATCCTACATATGTATATAGTCTTTATCACGTGAGTCTATCAGAGATAATATTTCTATCGGTTAAAATAAGGCTGCATATTATAAGATTTCTATATTTTAATAAGATTTTTATTGGGTTGTTGCTATTGTATTCGTTGTTAATCAAAATGAAATTCAATAATAGAGAACATAATTAATAAATAGAATGCTCATTTTACACATTTAAACAGTCACACTAAATGCTAAAAGTCACATATAGACTAGTACAAGCCGAGAATGACTACTTTTTGTATTTGCCTTGAGCACTACTCCATCCATTGCTTTTATTAAGTTGTATTGCTGAATGGTCCCCAAAGAATTAGGTCATAAAAGCCATCATGCCATGTCAACCACAAAGTCAATGCCGACAGTATTAATGTCATGACATATATTATGACAATAGATGCATATTTTATTTAAAGTGTTGATATAGGGTATTTAAAATTGTTTAATTGTTTAAATTTTTAGCTTATTGTTAAATTTTCTAAAATTTTAATTTAATAATTAATTTTTAAATTTTATATAAATTAAGTTAAAATATTATTTTTATTGATGTAATTAATAAATACATATCTATATTATTAATAAATAGACATGACATTTAATAACGCATTATCATTATCATATCCTGAAATACCGCAGTAAAACGGAGTCTGGTAGTACGCATCCTTATTCCTACATAATAGAGAGGTTATTTTCAATAGGCTCACATGCAGATGTGACAGGATAATAATGATGTAGGTTAAAAGAGTAATTACGTAAAAACTGGCAATATATATCAAAAAAAATAAGCTAATATCACAAGCAAAAACCATAAGAGTTGAAATTTCAGGGGAGGCGCGGAGAAGGAGAAAGAAGAGAGAGTGAAAGCGAAGAGCAACTTTTACATATCTCTTGTTCAATTCTAAAAAAATCACTTAAAAATGATATTCAATTAAATTTTTTTAAAACATTAAATACCTTTAAATTTGGTAGTAGTTAATCCAATTTTGGCTCGAAGTTAATAGATCTAAGTCTATTTCTAAGGCTTTGAACTGAATTCGAACTTGAACTATCTAAGCCCAACTTGATTTGAAACTTAAAATTTCTACGAAAGCAACTTTTTTAAATAAAATAATGTCATTTTTATTTCTATTTAAAAATAAAAAATTAAGGCTCGGGTTGTAAAAATTTCAATCCGGGCCCCACTCTTCCAAGCCCATCAAAGTGTTAGGTCCTCAATTTCAGAATTTGAAATCTTCGGGGATGGACCTTTTAGAAAGTATTATATATACTTCTTACCATTCAATATGGATGCGCTTTTTCGCTGGAATTTACTCATTAATTGACTTATGATTAACAGATTTATGTAATTTTTATTAAAAGTATATTTGAAGATTAAAATTAAGATTTCTATATAAAAATAAAAGAGAAATCAATTCGCATGTAATATAAGATTTGAATATTAAGTTGAACTAAGTAAAATGAAAGAAAATCTTAATCAGGAACAGTCCGTACCTAGAATACATGTGTTTCTCCTTGCATGACATCATAATCTTGAACATCAACTTCATGTCATAATTCAGAAAGGGACATACATTGAAGCACAGGAGAGGTTGAAAAGTCCAATCAGTGGTCCATACCTTTGAATAATGTGGCCTTTTCTATTTATTGAAAACGTCGAATTCTTTTTTTCGTTTTTTTGTTTAATGTCTTCATCAAAGTACAACCTCGTTGAAAATACATATATGTCTCTCGTCTTAATCTGACATAATTACCATTTCTCTGTGGACTCCTCCATAAGTTGAGTTGTTGAAATCATCGTAAATTGAAGTTAATCTCTCCTTGTTTCAACTCCGTTCTATTTCATCTCAACTATTTATTGAAAAGACTTACATAAATAAATGGTTGAGATAAAATAAAATAAAATTAGAACAAAATAAATGGTACAAAATATATGAGGAGTTTTCATGTGGACCATTTTTTAGTAGTTCATAATTTCATATCCTATTTTAATTATGTTTTTGCCCAAAAATTACAAACAGACGTTTGATTACGCCATTTTGGATAAAATTAGGTTAAAATAGGATTGAAACCCCTCTCGTGTGATTAGACAGCTTTTCTTTTATGTTTCTTAAGTTTATAAATCGATAGTTTTTACTTAAAACATCATTAAAAAATGCTAACTAATCTAAATTCAAATGCCTCACGGTGCTTATTTAAATTTATTTATTGGCAAATAAGTATTTTCTGAGTAATGAATGGCAGATGCCAAGAAGCATACGGGACATGGACCACCACATGAAGTGCGAAGTCATTATATATCTACCAAACCCTTTTTCTCGTACTTTTTTCTTTCCCCAACAGTAAAGTGGTTATTATCATAAATTAAATATAGATAATGGAATTCCCTTTTTTTTCTTCTAAATATTACGTCAAAAGTCATTTATTAAATGGATAAACACAAAATAATAAGACCTTTTGTTATAATCAGCACTCACTACTCATATTCAAACACGTCAACGGTTGAACTTGTGAATGATTATTCACCGCTCATTTCCATCACTTAGAATTGAACCATACGTGACTTTGACAGGCCAATGGATTCAAACCACCGACTCTTTATCTTCTCGTCTTGACCACGTCTTCCAAGCCCCAACTATAAAATATATTACAACTATAAAAATCCTACTTGATAATCACTTAATTGTATTAATTGTTAGCTAATTTTATCAATTGATTTGATTAATTAATTATATTAATTGTTTGTCATTTGATGTTTGGTAAAATTAGATATTTAATATTAGCTGTTAATATATAAAATGACTTATAAAGACATTACTTTACAAAATTATAAGGGTATAAATATTATATATCTTAGTATTTCGTTGAATATTCTTATAGGAATTTAAATTTTAGATATTTAATTCTACAAAAATTAAGTTTATAACTTAAATAAAAAACATAGAACATATAATAATAATAATAACAACAACAACAATAACAACAACAACAATAATAATAATAACAACAACAACAACAATAACAATAAAAATAATAATTCAACGGTAAATTTTATATTAAGGTGAATAATATAGCAAGCTACATCATATTAGTATTTTTCATATAATATTATGAATTTTATTATTTAATAAATTAAAAATAACTTATAAAGACGTGATTTAAAAAAATTTATAAGGTTATAATTAAATATTTAATTTTACAAAACTTAAAATTTTGACAATAATAAAAATTAAATTCTACACCAAATTTACAAATATTTCTAACCTATAACTACATAAAGGGTAAGTTTGACTTTTAATATTTAAGGGTAAATTTGACTTTTAATATTTAAAAGTTTAGCTGATAGGAGCATTTTCAACAATAGCTATCCACCAAATATGTTTTATAGCTATTTGAGACGAGCCCAAAGTATATTAAGTTAAACTTGTTATATCATATAACACTTCTAATTCTTGTTTAAATAATCAGGAAATTAATATTTTTATATTCAAAAACTATTTTACCTAAAAAGAAAAACTCAAGATACGTATTAATAACATTATGTGATATATATCCTTTCGAAAAGTTATGATTAGCAAGTTACGTCACAATCATTCAACTCAAAGGGACGCAACGTCCAAAATTTAGGCTTTCCATATTATTATGTGAATCAAATTCAATTAAGATTTGAAAGCAATCATGAAACGACACAGAATGGCTGGCCCAAGGGGCAAGCTATCAGTATCACAAGACAAAACGATAAATACATATTCTGAAACAAAACAAGAAAAGGGAATTCCATTAAGTAAAAATAAGAATGCGTTCTATACTCTTATCCTTAGCGGACTCCAAATGATAATGATGATGAATATACAGATTTGCATGTGATGGCGTAGTTGCTGGTTAGGTAAGTATGAAGAATGTGTGACCATCGACGCATAAAGTACAAGAAATGTCATTTGCAACATCGTAAAATCATTATCTTCAAACGCAATTCATTGCTATAACAATCATTTTATAAATAAGAAATGACACCTCAATGAGTTCAAGGAAATTGTTAAAAAGTCAAACTATCAACAACTATGGGGTGAAAGAAGAACTTCCTATGACTGAAAGCAGTCTAGACTATACGGGTTAGAGCACCCTGTTTTAGATAGGATGTTTCAATCATGTCCACATATTTATATAAAATTTAATAGAATAAAGTTGAAATTGATTAATTGAAACAGAATATGTAATTCTACGACATACAAACTATGGAAAAAAAAAAAAGCATGGCCTGTTCCATGCTTTATTCTTTTTAACTACTAATAAAATGCTTGTTTTAAAAAATAATTTTTGATGATAATGTCACATGCAAAGTTACAAACTGATGTAAATTCTTGATATTATACAAATAATATTAATTAATTCCTGAAATTCGAAAGTATCTTTAATTATTGATCGGCTTCTTTAAGGGATGGTTAATAACACAATCACGTTTAACGAGACTTGTTGTCCCCTTCTGACTTTTGGAGGCTAGCGACAAGGTTTTGATTACGCTTTTCTTCTCTTTATTTTAAATTGAAAGTGACTGATTCATTACTTTCATTTTTTATTAGAAGTCTTGAGTTTAAGTTTTGAGAATAGATAAATTTATTTAGCCAGTATTTTATTTTTTACTAGTTAATTTAGTGCGAGTAGAGATTAATCTAAAAGTAGATAGTTTAAATGCATCTTTTTACAATTGAGACCTTCTTAAAATACCTCATAAATTAACAAAAAAAAGAAAATTAATAGGATACACATCTATGTACTACGAAAGTGAACATGACTTTTTTTTTATAATCCAGTTTTTATTATATTTTATTTATATATTTATGTAAATTAAGTATATTATAAATAAAATTTTGGGCATATAAATAGTTAATTATTCAGTAAATTAATAATAAAATTAAAGCTTTCTTTCATTTTTTTAAATTCCGTACGCAAGTCACGGCAATCCTGCGCATGTGATGACAAGTCATGTCATATTCCAATAGAAATCGCATATATGAAAAAGAAAACATATACTACAAGATAAAAAAGAAGTTTAAAATTGTGTACATACCAAAACTAATTTTTAATATTAAAAAATGGGAAAAGGAACAAGAAAAGAAGTTAATGATAACGTAACATAACTCCACTTTGAAAATAAAGGAGACCCACAGTCCGACAACTGACAGAAGAGGGGAAAAGTAAGGCGACCACCCAACTTATCGCGATATCATCGAGTTTAGCACTTTTCTCGCGATACTTTTCGTATCCAACGTCTCGGGGTCCGGTGGGCTAACTTGGATTAGATTGGATTGGCTTGACTGGTGGTTTGGATTTTGCCGAGAAAATTAAGGAGAAAACATTTATTAAGGAAACAGTTTTTGTAACAATTATTGAAAGCGACATGTCACGCGAGTAATTGGCTGAGAGGGTACGTGTACTCGCAGAACGTGGCGAGTGAAGTGCAGGGACAAAGACAGAGAGATGGCGCAAGTTGGGGACTGGCCGTCGAGGATCTGGGAGGAACTAGTCCAGATGGAGACCATCCAATTTGGTAGTGTGACCAAGCTGTGTTGTGAGACCTAAGAATTTATGGTTTGACGTGGAGAGGTTTTTTTGGCAGCATTCGTGGCTTGTGCTAGTCCCATGTACGGTTGGATGTTGCTCAACAAGAGGATAAGGTTATTGATAGGTGTGGAGAAGCAAAGCAAGTCTTCTTGCTTCATTTTTTATCTCTATTTGGGAATAACAAATTAAAAAACTATAAATCCTTTTCGATATTTTTATTTTTGTTATTTAAAATCTTCAAAACTAGATATTTATTAATCATGATTTGATATGATTAGTGTGTTAAGCGACCATTTTATCACAATAGTTTAAGCTGTTGTGTGATGCCAACTTAAATAGTTTTATATATTCATTAACACACCTCCTCAAGTGAAAATGTTTTAGCACTGTTTTAAAAATCAAACCGAACCGGTCGATTCGACCGGTTCGATTAGTGACCGGTAGGTTATTCGGTTCGGTTCACTCTTAAAAATCAGTTCTTAATTAAACCAGTAGGAACTGGTCAAAACCGATCAATTGACCGATTGACCGATCCTACCACTGGTTCAATAAATTTTTTATTTTTATATTATTTGGTTTTTTTAATATTATTAATATTAAATATAATTAAATATAATTATTGCATAATTATGACGTCACACCGGTTTGACTGGTGGTTGAACCGGTCGAACCGATGAAACCGGTGACTAATAAGGCCTCCGGTTTGATGTCCGGTCTGAGTTTCAAAATACTGCTTTTTAAACTTGAAACTTGTACAGACTTATTCTACCTTGTACTGAATAATAATTGGGTGGTAGGATTTAAACTTAAGACCACTTGGTCACAAAGACTTTGATACTATATTAAGTGACCATTTTATCACAATAGTTTAAGTTATTGTGAGAGATCAATTTAATTGGTTTTATATATTCACTAATATAATAAAACTAATATTTAGAGAAAATTACGTAAAAATTAACAAATTAGGAAATTCAGGATCCTTTTTGAAACAATAACAAGTGTCCTTAGTTCTTACATTGGTTTGCATTTACTCCCAAGAAAAAAATAAGTTGAACACAAAAGGGAAAAAAAAAAAAACACCCGATGTATGATTTGCCTGTAGTGGAAAATTGTGGCACCTCTCTTTATATCCCATCCCTGTTCTCAATCTTTATTCTTATTTCCTAGCAAAAGGGACACTTTGACGTCCCTTTCATTCTTTTTCCGTGTAATGCAATTAACCCTAATTTTCCAATATTAATCATCTTCAACGAGAAGAAATGTGATGTCTTTTCTCTAAGAGCCCTAAATGGAAAAGAAGAGGGTACCATATGAATAAAAGTTGGAAAGCTGTCAGGAGCAGCTTCTACTCCTGGGTGTGGTGGGAGTGGAGTGGGGAATTGACATTCATTGAAAGCACTTCCATTACTAGCAGTTAATGCATTCTGCTTTATGCAACACTAGACAGAATCAATCCACGGGCACTTTATTATGATTGGAATCTTATTGGGTTTTAAAGGCTTTCGTATAAAAAGAAGTTTGAAATCTGGGAAGATGGATTAACCCAAGTGTATACAGAGAAATATATGATACGGGCAGTCACCTTTATATAAGATATTGCAGCTTCTTTAGTTGATTTTAAGCAATGTAGGAAAACCAAGTCCTCAAAACGAATTCTATAAATTAAAAAAAAAAAAAAAGAGTTGAAAACGTGTAGTGTGGGATCGCCAACACCACGCATCTGACATCTCTCACTTTCTCAGATGAGGAAAGACAAGAAGAAGAAACACGGCACACGCGCACGTAACTTAAGATCTTGAGCTTAGCTCACGAAAAATATCCAATTTCCAACCACTCGCTCACTCCAACAGCTCTCTGTAGTTCTACCATCGTCTTGGATTGGTGGGGCGTTGTTGTCAACCATAAAATGGATGGCTTAGATTCAATCTCCTTCTTTTATCGTTCAACAAGGTGTTGGAAAATTAAGGAAAGTGTCGGACTACGCAGACCAGCCTTCACGACCAAAACCAACTAAGTTAGTTGGACCAGAAAAAGAAATAAGTTTTCCAGTGGTTTATACAAATATTATCTTCTTATTGGGCATCACAAGTTAGGTAGATGTGTGACAATTGAAGTGTCTGATTTAATAATTAAAGTGACTTTATAGTTAATTAAAAAAGGAGAAAAATGATTTAAGGTTGAGAAAGAGTTGGTACTTTAATTAATTTATCTTTTTGAACAAATGATAAATAAAGAATAAGATATTTAAAGAACTTAGTAAAAACTCAATTTAACTAATGTTTTATATATATCGATGTAAGTCATAATTATTATTTTTAAGTATGATTAGATAAACTTTGGAGTGTGCACGTAATAATTTACAAATTATTAGTTAGTTAATTATTAAATATTAATTTAATTAATATTTATAAATTTCAAAAATAGGAAAGGAATGGAAAAAATCAAAATGGAACTTATTCAGTAACAAGATAGAAGAATACGAAGACGAGGATATTGACCATGATGATAGCTCCAATCACAAGCCAACCCCTACACATACACATTGGTTTACGTCAATTTTTAAGATACATGTGGGCATTGGGTACGATGTTGAAAACGACACATGATGTAAGAGGGACCTTTCAATAAGCTATAATTTGATGGTTGATGTTACGCCAGGAATGAAATATAGCGTCCAAAGAAAGTTTCTTGTCCAATGCTTGTTTTCAGATTATATGCATCATTTTGAGAGAGAGCTCTCTAAATCAAGAATTATGGAATTGATTAAACAAAACTCCTTTAGAAAGTGATATACATAAATGGTCATTTTCAATGTGAGCTTCCTTGAAAGCTCCCTCCATCAATGCTTGGCATTATCTACATGTTTCATCTTTTATTATTTTCTTTTTTTCTCCCTTCTTCTCGTGTCCTTTTTCCAACCCTATATTACAATTCTGGCTAAAGCAAAAGTGTTACATATGACATATCCGCATCCTC
This sequence comes from Erythroxylum areolatum, assembly GCA_024520975.1. Classification (NCBI taxonomy): domain Eukaryota; kingdom Viridiplantae; phylum Streptophyta; class Magnoliopsida; order Malpighiales; family Erythroxylaceae; genus Erythroxylum; species Erythroxylum areolatum. Next base: position 8,586,858 of record JANIJH010000005.1, on the reverse strand, counting down.
CGTCCAAATAAAGAATAAGATGGAGCTAGCTAGCCATAAATGTTCGGTGGCTCGGCTCGTGATACATACGAGTCGAGTGTTCTTGATGATGAGGTATGGCTGCTGGACTAGACATCGGTCAAATCACCTTTCTGGTATGGAGATTACTTGATTATCATATATAACTTCTGTCACAATTAATGGCGTTCGTTGATTACAATGTATTCACATACGTATGTATGTATGTATACATATATACTCTCATTACCGTATTGGATGTGACAAAATATCCAAAAACGTACTTCGACGTACAAGACAAACTTGTGTACCGGAATATTTTTTATTATTACCCACGAAGTATTTTAGGAAGGTCTCAATTATAGGAAGATATTTTTAAGTTATCCACATCCAGATTAATCCCTGCTCGAGTCAGATAGGTCACTTTTAAGCCATTTATATCCAGACTAATCTCCGCTCGAGTTGGGTAGGTCCTTTGTGAGAAGCAAAGCTCTGACCTCAAGTTTTAAACGGCTACATACATTAGGAAAGTTCAAACCCGCTACTTCACTTCAGAGCTTTACCTTAATTAAAAAAACGATTAAAAAAAGATTATATATTTTTAGACATCTCATATTTTGAAAATTTAAAGTATGATACACTCCCAAAAAAAGAAGATAAGAGCTAAATAATAATTACGAACAATTATAAACTTTTATAATTTATTAATGTTATTTAATATAGAAATTTGACCCTTATCTTATATTAATTTATCGAGATAGAGATTCATAGATTCGAATCATCGAAACAGTCTTTTTGTAAAAATTACAAAAAAAAAAGACCGCCTACATAGATAACTCTCTTTCAATTTTTACAAAACGGAAAGTCTTGTATATGAGGTATATTGATTTATATTATTTTATTATTTAGGTTTTATGGTGTAAAAGGTAAAGAGAGAATAGAGGTGATAGGATTTTTTTTTAATCTTAAGAGAGATACACGATACCTTAATTTACTAGTCAGAAAAAAGACACCTTTGAAATATCCTTTAGTAGGATAGAGAGATAACCCACAAGCAGGTTTTGAAACAAATGAACGCCAAGTTTAAGTGAATTGGTGTAAGTAGTTAGCTAATTTGCAGTTTGATTAATCTCACAGTATACATGTCGAGTTTTCACTATCCAATCTCTGGCTATTAAGTTATGAATACTCAATAGCAGAGAATTATACTAAACTTACTGCTCAACTAAGGAAAATAATATGTTGATAACTATCAAAGAGTTCATATCTAACTTCACTTGTTAGTACTCAAGATTTCATGCAAGTTCTAATCCATGGTTACGCGCAAACTGCGGTTAATTGACTCTTAAAACTTGTAATACACGGAAAGAAACGTCGTTTTTTATTTCCTCGGAGAAATTGAGTAGGTTGAGAAACTATGAATGAGCCTTCTCAAATGACTATAAAGTAGACGAGCTCTTTGTGGTAGGAAATGAAGGGTAGACATTGAGTTTCCAAATGGTTGCTTTGATGGAAAGTGACAAAGCCTACTCCATTGAAAACTTAGGAAGGTTCGTTATCCAAAATCTCCTGTAGACATTATTTACATATACAATAAATACTTAAACACTGCTTTAGCGAATCACAAATTCAAATAAGAACTATAATTTATTTTAAAAATAAATATAAAATTACGAGATTAAAAAATATACTAAAGCTTGTAAATGATTCTTTACTTAATTTTGAATATTTATTTTTATTAAATGATTTATTCGTTATCTGCAATTCCACCGTTTTTGCGGTCGTCGGATTTCCACGCCTGTTTCTTCTATACCAAGACAAGGGATTGGAAAGTGCTGGCCTTTTCTCTCCCTGAACGTATCATTCACTCCAACAGATTGTTTTCTTCTTCATGTACACACGTTTATAGGCACAACTTTGGTGTTTTCTTCTCACTTATCCTTATACTTTGTTATTTATACTGTGCTGCATATTACAACAAAGCTCTGGTATCATTTCAGGAAAGGATCATCTTAAAACCTCCAAAAAACCTCATCATCATTGGAATTGCCCTTAGAGGAGGGAGGCTTCAAGTTTATCCGAATATAATTGATTGAACCCAAGATCTTGCTAAGGTTCAATATCAATACGCTGCCAAATATATGTAGATTTTTGTTTTCTTTTGGACATATTTCGTTGGAATCTTATTCTTAGGAGATAATGGAAGATGACGTTTTTACGAGTCCAAGCATTGGTTTTTCTAACGTCGCCGCCTGATGGACTTTATCAAATATGCCAGTTCATTACGTGACCGTTCATTCACTATTTTATCTATCTCTCAGTTTATTGGCATTATTATAAAAACAAAGTAAATGAAAACACAGGTAATGCTTGCTTCTCACTGACATCGTTGCTGGTCTCTCAAGGAGTAACGATTCAAAGCATCGTTACATGCTATGAACAAACTAGTTTTGTTTGGACCGAACTTGCTTTGTATTGGATGTATTAAACTATCTCTGGTATTCTTTTTTGGGTTCGATGCCATATTTTGGGAAAGAAGTTTGATGCCAAAAGAATTCCTTTTCCCTTATTGCATTAATATTTTAAGGATTCTCGTGTTTAGTCTATAAAATTAAGAATAATTTCAAGAGAGCTTATTCATTAAATTTAAATTAGTTATTGTTCATGATTAAAAATAATTATCGGTTCAATATTAGTAAGAAAATGAAGGCTAAAATATTCAATTGATTCATGTAGTTCAATCATAAAAACTTTGGACAGTTTAAATTTTTTGTTCAAATTTAAACTTTCTGATTTAATTTATTTTAATAATTAAAAATGATCTAAATTAATATATTTTTATAAATTAAAATAAATAAATAAATTTATATTTAACAAAAATTTTAATTACACTTCAAATTCTTGATTGATAAGAGTGATTTCTTTTAATTATGTCTTAAATTCTTTAATTTTATTTGATTTTATAATGATATAACATCGATTGAATCTGTTAAATCTTATAATTCTTTTCTTGCCCGATTAACTTTCAATATGCTTTTAAAATATTGAAAAATATATATTTGTTAATATTTGGAGCATTACAAAGACATTTACTTCTCTCAAATAATATTTTATTTTTTATGAAACCCATAAAAATTTAATTGTTTGATTTTTTTAATAAATAAATAATCCGATGAAAACATTTAACCTTTGAATGTTGGGATAATTCAAAGACTCCATGGTTGGTTGTCTTTAGTCCTTATCCTCGTCATTTGTCGCTTCCTTGTTTCGGTTGTCTAAATCATCATAAAAGCTAGGGAAAGAGAAATTGAAAAGAAAGGAGAGAAGAAAAAGGAAAGAAAGCGACATGTTTACACAACCCACGTAAAGAAGATTAGAAGATAAGTTGTGAGAGGAAGCAAAACAAATAAATTGCACGATAAATGTCCTAATCAATTAAAGTTATTATTCAAATATGCCTTAATTTCGTAGCGAGACGATATATCGAGGAGTCTTTAAGTTACTTTTCTTGGGGTTTAACTTTTCATGGTGAGTGTCTCTTTCCCATTCTCAATAAAAATTTAAAGTAAATGCATTCTTTTATTCGTCCCAAGAGTCGAACCACGACAAAGACTAGTGGAGTTGGAATTATATGCCCTAAAAACAAAGTCCTTGATTGAACTTCTTGTCACGACATGCTTGATGCTTTTGGTACATATATATAAATGGATCTCTCTACTCGTTACTTCTTCTTTTTTTTCATAAATTTCAAAAATGGTGTGAATTAGTCACATCAAGGGCGGTGTATACATAACTTAACTCGTTACTTCTTCTTTTTTTTCATAAATTTCAAAAATGGTGTGAATTAGTCACATCAAGGGCGGTGTATACATAACTTATAATAGTATGAATGTGTCTTAGGCAATATTTTTAAAACAAGTTAACTTAAAATAATTAAGAGTTATTTGACAAGCAGCTTATCAATTGTCTTTTAGCTTATGAACTATCTTAAAAAGTTATTAATGTATTTGACGAATAATTTATTGATTAGCTTATTTAACCTCAATAAACTAATTTTTAAAAGTTTCATAAGAAGAGTTTTTTTAGATGATTAATAAAAAATTAATAAGTAAAAAATCAATCATACCATTTTTCATAAATTTTGAATTATGATATATATCGGATATGTGTCATACTATAATTATAAATATTTTTAATTTATTAAATAATAAAATTCATACATATTATATAAAAATACTAATATGACATAATTCGCTGCATCATTCATATTAATAAAAAATTTAACATTGGATTATTATTATTATTATTATTATTATCATCATAGTTTTATTAAAGCTATAAACTTAATTTTTGTAAAATTAAATATTTAAATTCTTATAAAAATATTCAATGGAATACTAAGAAAAATAATATTTTTGCCATTTTATTTTTTTTGTAAATCATACCCTCATAAGTCATTTTTGATATTAACAGCTAATACTAAACAGCTAATTTTACCAAATATCTTTAATAAATAACTGATATTATTTGCTGATCAAATCAGCTGATATAATCAACTATTAACTAACAGCTAATACAATCCACTATTTGCCAAACATGTCATGAATTGTTATTATATTGTAATAAAATTGATTAAAGATTAAATAAAATTAAAGAATTTAAAATATAACTAAAAAATTTGTCTTAAAGTTTAATTAAAATAAAGTAATTTTTAACTTTTGTAGTGAATATAAACATAATGTTTTATTTCATATTATTCTGCAAAATAATATGGTAAATATTATTTCCAATTCTTCGTATCGAATTATTTAATTTATTCAAACAAGCTTTGTTTTTTTCCCCGCGTGAATTTTATAGTTAGTCTAATGTTCTTTTAGGAAAAAATACATATTTACGTTCCCACTTCCTAGGGTTGTGATTCATCGCAGTTTGAGTAGAAATGTGTACTGTCCACATTTGACCTACCACTATCAAGGTGAATGCATATGTTATTGCGTTATAGTGGTTAAAATGCTGCTATCTGTCCTTATATGCCTAGGATCTAAGCAATTCGCAATTTGACGGGATCTTCTTTATTTCTAGCTGATTTTGAGTTATGATTACATCAAGGTTGGTAATAAATGTCACTTCGTATATGCTTTGCTAAAAGAATATGCAAGGCTAATTTACAAATTATTAGCACAAGCGCTTTCTATATGAGCCAATTATTTACGTGCCCTTGTTATGCATTTTATATTATATATATAAAAAGTGCAATTAAGTTAATTTTAATTGCATTATGGAAGCAATAACCACCAAATCTTGTGTGGGGTAGAACGGAAATTCTCCTTTTCATTATGATAAATTTCATGATCATCGTAAACTTTGGCAAAAAAAGAAGTAGTCATTAGTTCCGTTTTGATTCCAATTCTACTACGTTTGAACTACAATTTGATTATTTTATACAATTCAACTATCGTCACCTTACAACTTGTCCTTCCGAAGTTTATTTTATACACGCATTCATAGATAAGGTAGGTCCTACTAGATGCTTATCTATATATATATATATAGGTGAAAGATATAAGACTTAAAAGTTAACGTAACCGATATGTAAGACTTTTTGCTTTATGGTGGTCTGAAAAAGGTTATGGGTTGGTAAGGGATTCTCTTGGCTTAAGTGAGGTCACGAGTTCGAATCGTCTTTATGTATGCAGCCGTTTAAAATTTGAGGTCAGAGTTTTGCCTCCAGTAAGGAACCTATCCGATTCGAGCGGGGATTAGTTTAGGAGTGGATAGCTTAAAGATGCCTTCTCATAATTGGGACCCTCCTAAAATACCTCGTGAGTAACTAAAAAAATAAAAGGTCATAATATATGTAACTTTTATTATATTTTGAAAGAAAGATTATTTCTGTGACTTGAATATGTGATTTTATAAGTAAAGAAATAAAATTACTTGTTAAGAAAACTTCAATCTTTAAAATTGTCTAATTTTCTCAATTTCAATTTTTTTAGATTTTGGTTAAAAAATATAATTACTAAATATATACACAACACTTATACCAATTAAATGTTAATTATATAACAATTCAACCTATCTCTTAAATTTTAATTGAACTAATTAAATACGCATCAAATCAAATTAAACCATATTTGATATTAGTGCCATGGTTAAAAAAAGTTCAAAAAAAGTGAAAAATGTGAACTTTTTTAAACTAGTAGAGTCTATAACTTTAAGCTATACATAAGAAAATCCCATATAAAAAAAAGAACAATTTGCCATAAATAGTAAGTCCTTCTCAATTGTCGTGGGATATTTTTCATTAAAATTTACGGATAATAATATTTAAATTTGAAAAAAGAAAAGCCAAAGCCGACAATGAGGTTTGGTTGGTAGGAAAAGAGGAGGGCGGAAAGGAAAATTGGGAAACCCTAGATCTGATCCACGTACTGTCAACTGACGGACCTTACCTGTAATTATTTACTAAAATAGTTTGTTATTATTTTATAAATATTTATTTATTTAATTTTAAGGATATAATTGAATATTCATAAATAGAATAGGGATAAAATAACTGTTCAGGTAATCTGACTCCGGTGAATAGCCACACGCAGTTTCACCTCAAAAATCGAAACACCGGCATGGGTCCCACCCCGTCTGACACAAAGTCATTCGACAACTTTTGTTCCTCTGTCAGTGTGTCGCGTTCCTAACGCCCTGAAGCGCGTGGGGCATCGATCGTGTTATTTCCTTCATGGCTCTGCAATTTATGCTTCTGGATTAGTCAAAAACACAAAAAAAAATGAAGAAATCTTTCTGGATAACTCGAATCCTCGTAATTGTAGGTAATACGTTGTTGACTAATTATCTGTACCTTACGTTGTAATATAGGATTGGTCGGATGTTCAGAAAGTTCAAATGCATAAAAGATCGTATACGTTTTATTTCCTTTGTTGGGACGCATCAAATTTGAGATCAAGAATTCTCGACCTGAAAGGAGAAGTGGGCTGGTCTGTTCCCAACTTAAAGAGTTAGATCAAAAGTAGAAGTAGGTTGTCTTCAACTTCCAAAGGTAAATAAGAAAAGAGAAGTGAGATGTTGTGTAGACGGCAACATTGACAGCTTCAGCTGATATCGTCATTGTCACATAGTTTGACGTAACCCTACACCATCGTAGGAGATGGCAAAGAGTCCTCTACCAATATTCTATTCTTATTAATAACCTAAAATATACAAAAACGCATCCAAGCCTACACTAGTCTCAACCCTCCCACTTAAGAGAAATTAAAATTAATTAAATAATTTTATTCACTTTCCATGCTTAATAATTGCTTCACTAATTTCAATATCGCGAGAAATTGGGTTCTTTCATCTCATCTCGTAATCATGCAAACTGTGATCTACTGTTTCACGTGCTCTACAATGAAGAAACCACGTCTTCAAATTTCTCTGCATTACTTGGGACCACATCCCACAATCTCTCCAACTCCTGAATGGCATTGCTGTAATAACCAACGAAACCCAAGGTCAAACTCTTCCTGTCCCTTCCGATAAAAGCTTGTCGTTTCTGGGGGGGGATCTGGGATGGGTTAAAATGGCTGTCCCGACTTTTGCACTCTGTTTCTGATCTCAGCCTCCACCGCAGTTCCTGTCCGTTGGATCTGTCATTGCGACTCCCGCATTGCAGATCACGATAAGTTAAGCTGTACTCGACTGTAGAAGATTACTCCTGGAGTGGTACGACAGTTGTCAGCTGGAGATTCCGCGCCGATAAACTCGACAAAATGTAGCCGGCTTCGTGGGGACCACATGGTGTAGATCTTATAGATAAGCGGGATGTCGTATTTCAATGACTTATCAGTCACATAGCTTATCATGGTATAAGTACAGCAACTTATCCACCTCTTTCTGTCTCCTCTCAGCTATAAAAATCACCATTTCTGCAAGGTTTAGATGCTCTGTTACATATAATGGAACCATATTTTTTTAGAGAGAGAAAATATAGATAGACGGGGGCATAAAGTTTTTGTTCCAAATTCTAGAGTGAGAAAGCTGTGTTCTTTTTTCTAGGGGAGAAAGCTTCTCTCAGCTCTCTCTCTTTCTGATCTCTGCTTTTCTTTACCAGGTGGCTTTCTTAGAAATCTCTCTTTTTGCTTTTGCTATAGAATCCATCACTTTAATATCTTTAGCTTGTTTTTTAAAAATCTGGGTTAGTTTCAATTTTTCCTCTGAAGCTCTTTTTAGCTTGACTTCCCTTCATCTAATTTCTTTCGGGGCTTGTTCATTTTTGGGTTTTGCATCTTTTATTCCCACATATGATAAAAGCTGCTTTCTTTATCTCTTTGATCCCAGAAAATATCAAGAAACCCTACTTTTTGAACTTTTTTTTTGGAAAGGAATTATCTTTAGGCTTGGGTTTTCACTTGGAAGATCTTGTTATATGCTTTTTTGCCTAATAATTGTGCGGGAAATGCGGGGTTTTGGTGTTTTGTTGCGTATATCTTGAAGATGGTTAAATGATCTGGTTTTACGTAGACTACTGTGTTTCGCGGTATAATTTTTGCATATTTGTTCCTTAAAGCATTCTCTTGTTTATAGCTGACCCTTCATGTGTTCTTTTAGGTTACAGATCTAGTGCCAATTTTGGTTATAACCGTAAATTGCAAGCGAAGACGGGTCGTTTAAGATGTCATCTCTCAGTAGAGAGCTTGTGTTCTTGATCCTGCAGTTCCTTGATGAGGAAAAGTTCAAAGAGACTGTTCACAAGTTAGCTCTTTTCACATTTAAGTTTATCGTATTTTGTCATTTTTTGTTGTTTCGCTTAATAATTGCTATAATTGTTATTTATTAGCATATTATTGCTGGTGAAGTGACAATTTTCTGTTTTTGACAATATCAACTGATGGGGGCGCTGATTCGTTTTGCTTCAAATGTCATGTAGGCTTGAACAAGAATCTGGGTTTTTCTTTAACATGAAGTATTTTGAGGACGAAGTGCATAATGGTAATTGGGATGAGGTGGAGAAATACCTATCCGGTTTTACTAAGGTTGATGATAATCGATATTCAATGAAAATCTTTTTTGAGATAAGGAAGCAAAAGTATCTGGAAGCATTGGACAAGTAAGATTGTATCATCATTTATCAGTTTATCTTCAATGAAAGCTTTTCTGCATCTGGATGAAAGTATTTGTAATTTTTGTAGGCACGATCGGTCAAAGGCAGTGGATATATTAGTCAAGGATTTGAAAGTGTTTGCTACATTTAATGAGGAACTTTTCAAGGAGATCACTCAACTTTTGACACTGGAGAACTTTAGGTACTGGGATTGCTTCTAGAAGCATTAAAGCTTTGTGCTTGAATATAACAAATTGCAACCATATCCTGAATGTTTCTATCCATAATGTAGAGAGAATGAGCAGCTATCCAAGTACGGAGATACAAAGTCTGCAAGAGCAATTATGTTGGTGGAGCTTAAGAAACTCATTGAAGCGAATCCCTTGTTTCGTGATAAATTGCAGTTCCCCAGCCTTAAAAATTCTAGGTTACGGACTCTCATTAATCAAAGGTAATCCTTGTAAGAGTGCTGGAACTTTTTGAATTGCATGCGCTTTATTTTAGCACTTGTATGCTTGGATATTTTTGCATTGGAATGTTGGTAGTCAATGAGGTTTTTGGTTGAAGTAATAGAATTACAGAAAGCCTTTTCCCATTTTTAATACAGAATTTAAATAATGAAATTTTGTCAACAATTTATGATTGGCGTTCTGTTGCCACTTCCATTAGTCAAACAATATTCTAACTGAAATATTCGAACTACTTCAATTCATGGACTTTATGCATTGAAGTTAGGTGTTTAGAGACTTTTTGCTCTCTGAGGATCGCATATCATTATCGCTATGCTTAGGGTAAGTGACTACGTTGTGTGCAAATGAATGACTTTGTTTATCAATTTCAGCTTGAATTGGCAACATCAACTATGTAAAAATCCGAGGCCAAATCCAGATATAAAAACTCTCTTCGTGGATCATTCATGTGGGCAGCCAAATGGTGCTAGGGCACCATCTCCAGCAAACAATCCACTGCTTGGATCGTTACCAAAAGGGGGTTTTCCTCCCCTGGGTGCGCATGGGGTGGGTTATCCCGCGGCTTCTTATCTGAATGTGCTTTGTAATACTTTCTTATGTTATTGTGCTTGAATTTATCCATTCAGCCATTTCAACCTGGACCAACGCCAGTTCCAGCACCCCTTGCTGGTTGGATGACTAGTCCTTCTACTGTAACACATCCAGCAGTTTCTGGAGGAGGAGCCATAGGTCTTGGCGCTCCATCAATCCCAGGTGCTCCTTCTTGTGCTACAAAAGTCTAAAATACTCATGCATGATATGGTTAGAATTGCATCCAGCTACATGGTTCTCTTTGTAACATCAGATATGTTTTGTTGTCTTGAATAGCTGCTTTGAAACATCCTAGGACACCTCCAACTAACCCTTCTGTAGACTACCCATCAGGAGATTCAGATCATGTTGCAAAAAGAACAAGGCCTATGGGTATTTCTGATGAGGTGCGTGTTTTGTTCTTACTGATTTGATTATGGACACCTGTTGCCATGCTTTAAGGCTTTTTCTTCCAAATTTACATTTATTATTGTTTTTCAGGTGAACTTGCCAGTCAATGTCCTACCTGTATCATTTCCTGGATATGGTCATAGTCAGGCTTTTAGTGCACCTGATGACCTGCCAAAAACTTTAGTGCGGACCTTGAATCAAGGTTCATCTCCTATGAGCATGGATTTTCATCCAGTCCAACAGACTCTTCTTTTAGGTAATATATATTTCATTTGGTTGATGTCATGCATCTTCTGATCCATCCTAGCCAAAATTCACTTGTGAGTTTCCGTTAATGTTTTTGCTATAGTTGGTACCAATGTGGGTGACATTGGCCTGTGGGAGGTCGGTTCCCGAGAACGACTGGTCTTGAGAAACTTTAGAGTTTGGGATGTTAGTGCGTGTTCAATGCCTTTGCAGGTATTTCCATTATGGTTAGGACACTTGGTTGATGAATGATTTAATAATCCTTCATGTTTTGAGATTGGTACTCTTGTTCTAATTCAGACAGCTCTAGTAAAAGATCCTGGTGTCTCTGTTAACCGTGTGATTTGGAGCCCTGATGGTTCATTATTTGGTATGCTACATATCTATTAAGAGTAGTATTGTTAATGTTGTAGAATATGGAATAACTTAAGGGGTGCAGAAGATGCTTTAATGATGTTTAATCTTGTTTCTAATGACAGGAGTTGCATACTCAAGGCATATCGTACAATTATATGCTTATCACGGGGCTGAAGACGTCAAGCAGCACCTTGAGGTAACCATGTGATTAACTTGTGCAAGATTAAGAATGCTATTATTGTATGTCAAATGCAAAATAACACTTAAGGTTTTGATGTAGATTGATGCTCATGTTGGTGGAGTTAATGATCTTGCATTTTCAACTCCAAATAAGCAACTTTGTGTAATAACATGTGGTGATGACAAAACCATCAAGGTTGGTTAGTTGTGATAATTATTTAATTGTTGCAAACATGAAACATCACTAGTATTTATTTATTCTCTAATCACAGGTGTGGGATGCTAATACTGGCCAGAAGCAGTATACCTTTGAAGGCCACGAGGCTCCTGTTTATTCTGTCTGTCCTCACCATAAGGAAAACATTCAGGTAGCTTACTCATTATTAGATACATTTTAATTTTCCTTGATTTTCAAGCTTTTTATGTGTGTTCCTTCTTAAAACTTTGCGATGGGAGTATCTGGCCATGCTTGACTTTCTTTTCTACTTTTTTTATCAGTTCATCTTTTCGACGGCACTAGATGGTAAAATAAAAGCATGGTTATATGACAACCTGGGATCTAGAGTTGATTATGAGGCTCCTGGCCGCTGGTGCACAACTATGGCCTACAGTGCTGATGGCACAAGGTTAATATACTATGAAGATTATGTTTGTGAAATGGGTCTTCTGTTGGTTATTTGTGCATGGTGTAACTTACAAAATTTTGGTTTTGAACATTTGGTTCTGGTTGGATTATAGACTTTTTTCGTGCGGGACTAGTAAAGATGGGGAGTCACATATTGTTGAGTGGAATGAAAGTGAAGGTGCTGTGAAACGGACGTATCATGGTTTCCGTAAACGGTCTTTGGGGGTTGTGCAATTTGATACGACAAAAAACCGATTTTTGGCTGCTGGGGATGATTTCTCCATTAAGTTTTGGGATATGGATAATATTCAACTTTTGACATCAATAGATGCTGAAGGAGGCCTTCCAGTAAGTTTTTAGGTATATTTGCTAGAGATTCTTCTTGCAATGCTGTACTCACTCTTGACATTATTGATTTTTAGGCGAGCCCACGTATCCGCTTCAACAAGGATGGAACTCTATTGGCTGTTTCTGCCAATGATAATGGGATTAAACTGTTAGCAAATACAGATGGTATTAGGTTACTGCGCACATTTGAGAATCTTTCTTATGATGCTTCACGAGCATCTGAAGCAGTTGCCAAGGTAACATTATCACATAGTAGTGGAGTAAAATATCTGATTAAGTGTTAACTAATTTGTGTTTTCTCCTGCAGCCTACTATTAACCCAATCTCAGCAGCTGCTGCAACTAGTGTTGGACTTGCAGACAGAGGCACATCAGCTGTTGCTATTACTGGAATGGTGCGTGCTTGTGCTGCATGCTTTTTCTTGTGTGCCAGCACTGAGATTTCTGTGTCATGTCAAATGCTTATTATGTGAAAGATAGATATTTTAGAATGTATCTGCTTGTTTCTTACTGTCTTTGTTGCCGAAAATATTATCATTTTGCTACCTTTAGGTGTATAACATTCGTCTTAGCCACAGTTTCTCTTCTCAAGTGCTATTGACAAGCAAATTTATTTTGGCAGAATGGAGATGCCAGGAATTTAGGAGATGTGAAACCTAGAATAGCTGACGAACCCAATGACAAATCAAAGATATGGAAGCTCACTGAAATCAGTGAACCATCTCAATGCCGATCCTTGAGACTTCCTGAGAACTTGAGAGTAACAAAGGTATAATAAACTATTAAATCCACTGCAACTTCCCATTTATTTTCATGGATCCAATGTTGCTAATTAAGCCTTTTCAACCTTCTGCCTCTTCAATATGCTAACAACTATTTTTCGCTGTCTTCCTTGCCAACCTTTTTGCAGATATCAAGATTAATCTATACAAATTCAGGTAATGCTATTTTGGCATTAGCATCAAATGCAATTCATTTACTGTGGAAATGGCAGCGAACTGAACGTAATGCTAGTGGCAAGGTATTGGGACATGCAATTTAATTTTTACAATTTGGGACTTATGTATCAGTGAGGTTTTAAGATGCAATGCATCTGAACATTCTAGTATTCATACCTGTAGGCTACTGCCAGTTTTTTACCTCAACTATGGCAGCCAACAAGTGGCATTTTAATGACAAATGATGTTGCCGACACCAATCCTGAAGAAGCTGTGGCCTGCTTTGCACTGTCCAAAAATGATTCTTATGTGATGTCAGCATCAGGAGGAAAAATTTCTCTTTTCAATATGATGACATTTAAGGTGTGCATATATTGTTGGTTTTAAGTTTATTTACATTAACATAGCCAATAAAACTCATTTTCCTTTTGGCAAATTGCAGACGATGACAACTTTCATGCCCCCACCACCAGCAGCAACATTCCTTGCTTTTCATCCTCAGGATAATAATATTATTGCAATTGGCATGGATGATTCTACAATCCAGATATACAATGTTCGAGTAGATGAGGTATAATTGCTCTGCAGGTTTCCTCTTCCAATTTCTCTTGAGGAGCAACACATAATTCTGTTTTCAATGAGACAGGTCAAGAGCAAGCTCAAGGGTCACTCTAAAAGGATTACTGGACTTGCCTTCTCTCATGTGCTGAATGTGTTAGTTTCTTCAGGTGCCGATGCTCAGGTAATAATTATAGTCATCAGTTATCAGATGGTCATTGTGCTATCATTTTTTCCTATTGCTTTAATGTTACTTGCGCCTCTCTTGACATCTGTATTTATTTTCTCAAATAACATGTTGATCGATGCTAATCACTTCCATGTCTCCTATTGTTCTAGTTCTTAATTGCTTTAAAGTAGTTTACTGCTTCACCAGGATCACAGGTAAATTATTTTTTGGGAAAAAGTTGTGGACCTATTAACTCTGTAGTTCAGACTAACTTAAAATTTCCTAAAGTTGAATGCATTATGCTGTTGCTTCTTATTTATTGAATGATGCAGCCAGTATGCAAAAAATTTCTCTAACAGTTAACTCTTCTTCTTTCCAGCTTTGTGTATGGAACTCTGATGGATGGGAAAAGCAGAAGACAAGACCTTTGCAGGTTCCAGCTGGAAGGACTGCAGGGGTACAGTCAGACACACGTGTACAATTTCATCAAGACCAGTTACACTTCCTAGTTGTACATGAAACTCAACTCGCCATATATGAGACGACAAAGCTTGAGTGTGTAAAGCAGGTACCTTTTGTATTAAAATCACTGTATGTTGCAGTAATATCTCAATTTCATGTTCTTATTCGATGCTTTCTGGATGTTAGTGGGTTCCGCGCGAGTCTTCTGCACCAATTTCTCATGCAACGTTCTCTTGTGATAGTCATTTGGTGTATGCCAGCTTCTTAGATGCAACTATTTGTGTGTTTAGTGCTGCAAGCTTAAATCTAAGACTGCGCTGTCGAATAAATCCTTCTTCATATCTTCCAGCTAACATCAGGTAATATTCTTAGTCCTTAGTTTAATGCAAATCTATTTAGATATATATCCAGAGTTTGTTTGAATAGTGTGTTTCCATATCAGCTTTCACTATTATGTGTAAAATTTGTCAATTCTGATAACAGCAACCAATAGACATTCTGGTTATTTTGTGGCTAGTTTCGTAAGTGAAACACTGAATATCTCAAGTTTTCTCACTCTGCTTTGCTGATGGAAACACTTTGCTGTAATAATGGAAGTACATCGGCATTTGGCTGTTTCTGTTCATGGAAGTGTTGTTCTCCCTACGTCTAAATTGTTTCAAACTTGTTTTGTGTATTCTTTAAGAGATGCAGAGAATCAAGAAATGATGGATAGAATGCTGGTTGGTATCTTTTTTCTCCAAGGCGATATCCCAACAACAATAAACATATTCTAAAATGCTCCTTGCAAACATGTTGACCGATTATATCATATTATATGAACTCATATACCATATCTTAAATCAAGTTGTATTTGTCTTCCATGCATTCACATCCGATGTTTGTTACTGTTTTACTTGGTATTAGTCACTTGCTCTCACTGATGGCCAAACTTTGACACCTTACTGTATATTGAACTACAGCTCTAGTGTGCATCCGCTCGTTATTGCTTCACATCCACATGAACCAAATCAGTTTGCATTGGGACTATCAGATGGTGGGGTTCATGTCTTTGAGCCCCTTGAATCTGAAGGAAAATGGGGTGTGCCTCCACCTGCTGAGAATGGGTCAGCAAGCAGTGTTCCAGCTACTCCTTCTGTTGGACCTTCAGGTTCAGATCAAGCACAGAGATAATCTTAAGGCCAGAGTACGAGTTCTTTTACACACTTGGCTTGCTGGCCTACTCCTAAGCTAGGTATGCATTGCATTGGGATGATTAGTTAAGTATGAGTAGGCTATCATATTTATGATAATTCAAAAACTTGGATTACCTTAGATCATCAGGATAAACTTGTTTCAGTGCATTGATAGGAGAAACATGTTATTGCCATGTATATAACATTGCTTTAGATACTTACTAGCAAACTTATCACCCTCACGACTTGAAATTGGCTTATCCAAGTTTCACCCTTCTATAAGTAATTTTCCCCAAGTATATAAGGGGGTTGTTAAACAGTGGTTTTGAAGCACCAGTGATTCATTCAACATATGTACTCTTTTCTCATATATTTTCTTGAATTCTTTCCTTGTGCAGTTGGAGGTTCATGATATGTAATTTAGTCAGAGGAACAACTTTCAAAAGATGTAGATCTAGCATGATCTGTCAGATACTATGTAAGGTAAATGCTTTAGTACAACTACTAATAGTGAAATGTTTTTTGCCCCTTGGGAATTTACTAAAGGAAGAATTTATGTATTCTTTTTGTGTTCTTTTTCAAGTGGTGAGTAGTCTGATGTGTTTCTTATTTCGCTCTCGACCCTTGGTTTTCATCGAGACGAGCACAGTCATTCTCTTTTTTTGGCATATCCGAATTTACCTCTTCCATTCTCATTCTTCTATCCCGGGAATTTCAGACATGAAATCACTTCCAAGACAAGGTGTATTCCAGGCTCTTACCAACATAGATTTCTCCTCCAATTTCTAACCATCAACTTATATAATCTGATTTACTTTATCAATTGGTAGACAGGCGCCAATGTAAAAGTAAAATCTTTTACTTCTTTGATTCACTGGGAAGGCATATGTAGATTCGTATACAATGCATCACCTGTTATTTTCTCTTGCCAGTTTGGAAGTATTACTGAAGCTGTAAAAAACGCATGCCCAACAAAATATGGAACTTGGAACCAAACTTGATTGTTCTATCAGGACAAGCTATAGAATTGCTTATTGGGTTCCAAACTAAGCTGCTTCTTAATAACCATGTACCTGGAAACGAGACCTTAACTCTTCATGACATCATCAACAGCTTAGATTAATCGTAAACTAATATTTTGGTGTAAATATCAGCCAGTTTCACGTACTTTATACTGCATGGTTCCATCAATAGTGTCGTGTAGGGGGACTTATAGACTACTGCTACAGATAAACAGCCAAAGACATCATTCCA
Organism: Erythroxylum areolatum; assembly: GCA_024520975.1. Taxonomy (NCBI): domain Eukaryota; kingdom Viridiplantae; phylum Streptophyta; class Magnoliopsida; order Malpighiales; family Erythroxylaceae; genus Erythroxylum; species Erythroxylum areolatum. Next base: position 8,570,002 of record JANIJH010000005.1, on the reverse strand, counting down.
TGCCTCCGTGAACCCGAAGGGAAAGAGATTAGACAACAACAGTCAGAGAAATAAATAGAAAAGCAGTCTCATGAATATCATCATTCAGTTAAATCACCAAGTCCTTCTCACAAGGGACCACCAAAACGTAATATCATAGACAATTTGAAGTAACCAACTTGTTTGAAAAGACATGGTCATTGTAGTTACTGATTTCAGCCTTGTAGTTGAAGGGATTTCGAGTATGATGGATTTAGATTGCGTGGAAATTGTGAATAAGCATAAATGCTTGAGATTTGACGATGATGACATTGAAATGTGCTAGGAAAAGTACAAAGAACAAGCTAAATCTACGCTCTAGTGTTTGATTGGGTAGGCACATATGTATCTTTTTTTTTTTTGGCAACTTGTGTATTATTTTTCATACAATAATTACAACTCATGCTTATAAACCTATATTATATTCTAAATCTCTTAAAAATAAAAGAATCACCATCTTTGCTTTCTATATATAAGAGATAGGAAACAATCTTGACTTAGATATTATACCCCTAATCTCAATCCATTGCCTAGCTATCCGATATATGATTGATGGTTATCCTCAGGTATGTTTCTACACAATTATAACTTTAAATTATCGTATCTTCAATTGGTATTTCAAATTAAGTTTGATACAATATTGACATAATCTTTTAAGCCGAACACAATTATGAAGGCATCATACTCGACTGCCCTTTAAATTTCAATTTCCTTTCATCTATTGCAGGACACTACCATTTGATTGAATATACACTACAACAAAGTTGACCCTTACTACGTTTAAAAGTTAGTTTTTGGCGATGATTTTTAATACTCACGATGTTTTATAGAATCGTCGCTAAATGGATGTCTTTGGGGACCATTTATTGAAATCATCACAAAAGAGTCGACCTTTTGACGGTTTAAAATTTTCGCCACCAAAAGCTAATTGTCGCAAAAAGTTTGACTTTTGGTGATGAATTTTTTAAATCTCCACCAAAAGTTGAAATAATTATAATTTTGAATTAATGCATTCAAACTCTGTACATTTGTTTAAATTTATGGATTTATATGCAAACGATTTTTTAATGATGCTTATTTTACATAATAAACCTCCGTTCATACAAATATTTCCTGAAAATATAATGGAGCGTCTAAAAATTATAAAATGTTTTCAAAGTTTTAAACATATAATTGAAAAACACTATAGTAGGTAATTTAAATCTTGAAAAGTAAATATTTTTTGGATATAAAAAGATAAACATACATAAAAACTTTAATATTAATAAGATCAAAATATCATAAATTTAAGTCGACTACTATTCTTAATCATTCATATTTATTAACAATAAAATAATAATACATATAAATATTGAAATATGGTAAGCAATATAATATAATGATATATGGTAAGTAATACAAGATTTTAATTAGAAGTTTAATAATTCTTATAAACTAGACCATAAATAAAGATTCATGCCTGTTCCGTCAAAAATTAAAAGAAATAATTATTATTTTTGGATTACAAGTGACATGAGACTTAATAGTAAAGGTAAATAAGTTCCCTATATCTGAATTTCCAAGAAGGTTCCTTGCATGTTTGAAGACATCAATTGAAATAGTCAAAGATCTTCCCCCAGGTGTTGGTTTATTGATATCCTCTTCCAACAACTTCTTGACTTTAACTAAACTAATAGAAGATACAATGATCGATTCCCTAGATGTAGTATAAATCACTAAATTAAATGAACCGCCTATATAATGCGTCTTACCTAAGAAACAAACAATATATAACTTAAATAACTAATTAAGTCAAACGGTACAAGGAACCTAAATTCAAACTCATGCATACCTAATTGAAACATGATTTTTAGAATTGACGACTGTTTCAAAACAACCGATTTTTCTAATCTTGTACGGACCATCCCGACATTCACCTCTCTTTTCATCTATGTTCTCTTGAAGATTTGATGAAGCTTTACACAACACATAGTATATACAATTTCATCTGATAGCTTTCTAAAAGAAAATGAGATACAAATAATAAAGAAATAGAGGTAATTCAGATGATAATAAAAACCTTGAAGAAGAAGATCAACCATAAAAGGTAAGGGGTGATTAGTGTTTGATGAGGAGATTAATTGTGCATTGATTTGTTCTTCATTAGGGAGAATTTTGCTATATTCCTCCCAACGAAACTCGTTTCTTCCATAAAAAACTAGTCGCCACATCAACATTCTATGATAAATTAACGTTAACAATTTTATTATGAAAAGTCAATAGAAGACTTCTTATTTGAATGTCCTAACATTCTAGCAATGTTAATTTTGCGATCTATTAACTGATACTACTTCTTATAATAAGGTTGAGAATGTTAGGTGTGTATGTACTATATTTAGGGGATGCATAAACATCCCTCACAACAGTTAAATACAACTGCTTTCATGTACATAAACATGCCTTGCAAAATCCTCTAATGTAAATAGTTACCTAATAGTGATTTAGCTTTAATTTATGCTAATAATTAGGTGCTTAGTTTTGAGTTAGTTCATTGTATGGTTTCATCAAATATATTTTGAATAAATTTGCGTGTATGCTAAAAGATTTAGTTTTTTAAGAATAAGAGTAAAAAATATGTCAAATGGTTAAATTAGCTAGCATTATGCATTTTTGTAAACTTTGATTATCAAATCATAAGATATTGTGTAAAGTTGAAGTGGTTTCAAATAAAAATTAAGATTTTGAGCCATAAAAGATTGAAACATTCAAATCAATATGTATTTCCTTTAAAGTATATTGTCTTATATTATAATATTTCTCTAGAACTTGCTTGGAACATTTTAAGACCTACTCGATATATGCATGTATAAGAATAAAAAAGGCTATAAGAATTAAAAAAGGTTTTCATTGTTTTACAACCTTTAACTTGAAAAACTAACCCCCAATTTTATATCCCTAGTTTGCTCTTTTGACCCATAACCTTTTCCTTTTATTATATAACTATATCACAAGCCAAATTCTCTATTTAAACATCCTTTCCTATTATGTTATGTTTCAAATTATTTTTTTATTCATATATATATTAATAAAAAAGGTAATAAAAAAAAGTAAAAAAATAGCAGTAAAAAATCTCATTGTGAGTCCATTTTTCTTTATATGAAGCAATTATCCCTTCCTAAGTGAGTTGAATATCGTGGTTCTAACTTATATATTTGTTACCTATATATGTTTAGATGCCTTGCTAATATTTCTGGTTTTGATCATATTACTATTAATTTTTATGTCTAATCACAGCCTCAATACATGTTGAAATAGAGTTTGACTTAAACATATGTATACTATAAGTGGTTGAGGTTTGGTGTAAAAGCAATCATATGGTAAATATGTATATAAACATCTCTTGCAAAAATGGCCCGCCTTGATTCTTTAAGAGACTTTTCATCAAACAGTTACTAGGCTTTCCTTAAACAGGCATGGAAGATGGAAAAAAGAAGTCAACCCATACACATTCAACAAAGAAACAAAAGTCTGTTAAATAGTCAATATTAAATATTAATATCATATTCTTAAAAATAAAATATAGTATTATTGACAATGATTGTAAATCTAAAAATAAATTTAGTTAACAACAATTTAATTTAAAAAATTTATAAAACAAAAAACAAAAAATTAATTTTTATTACTTACATTTATACTTTTTATTTATCTCTTTTAAAATATATTATTTGATAATTTTATGTGGTGTCACAAAACTCTATTTATTATATATAAATTCTATACTATTTTATTGAAATGATACATTACAAAAAATTTACTAAATATAAAAATCTATATATATAAAACAAAAACTTCCTTTAGCGAAATTCGTAGCCAGCTATCTACATTAGCGATGATTACCAAATATCATCACCAATTGTTTAACATTGGCAACATTTTCTAAAATTGTCGGCCAATGTTGCAATTTAAAAAAAAACATGAAAATAAAGTCGTTTGTTCAACAACAAATGACATTGTTTTCAATTCATTTTAAATGGGCAAAACCAAGCTTCCCCCTCCCCTTTCGTTTTCGTCTTCTTCATTTATCTCTCTGTGGTTTTCTTCTTCCATTGCCATCATTGTGATCTTCATTTCTTCTTCGATTGTCTGCTTCTATCGTCTCCAGTTAATCGTTCGTCGAGGTTAGCCATCCATGATTTACGCTTGGGTTTTTTTTCTCCTTTCATTGTTGTTGCTAAACGCTTTTCTGTTCCTCGATTTTTTTGATGTGGTTTGGGTTGTCTGTGTATATTTCGATTGTTCATGGTTCATTGTGCATTTGCATATGTTCATGTTTGTGAAGAATGGAAAAAGACAACGGTTTTGTTATTAGTTAGGGTTGACTTTTTGAAGGCTACGAAGTGTTCAATGAAAGTTTTATTTGAGATGATATTTTTAAGAAAAGATTGATGGGTGAATAAGATTGTGTAATAACTAGCATGTGCCAATAATTCATAGAATCAATATTTGAGATGTCCTAATTAACTACAATCTAGCTGGATGTATAATGCACACGTAATCCTTTGTATAAAACCTTGCGTAAATTCCAAATTGGTTTTAATTGAAGTGATGATATATACCCCTATTTAGAATTGTATTGTAGATTCATCATCCTAATCAATTTTCTTCTCATCCAATTTAAATGTGCATATGAATGCTAGCACTAGCTCCCAGTACACTAGTCTTGGATATTAAAAAAAGTCCATTAACCCATCTAGGAGTTATGGTGAGAAAATACTTTCTCGATTAATGTGGTCTATCTCAAATAAACATAGTATGTCAACTATAATTCATAATTTTGGACTAGTAACATAAGACATCTGCCTATAATTATGGACAGACCTTGCCCTGGGCAGGTGTGGCCCTAGGCAAGGGCAGGCAGGGTACCTGCCCAAGACCCAGCTTTATAAAAAATAAAATAGGCAACAAAAAGGGCCCATTTTATTTCATTTTTTTCTTTATGAAAGTCTTGATCTTCATAAAGAGCAACAAAAGTACCCCTATTTTACCTCTTTTGTTGTTTATTAAAAGCCCACTCTTGATTATTATAAAGAAAAAAAAGACAAAATAAAAACCTTTTTTATTTGCCCAGGGCCTATAAAACGTCAGGACCGACCCTGATTATGGATTATGTGTTTTATAAACCACTTGGATGATATATAGGCTGGAAACCCATGATGCAGCTCCGTTGAGACTTTTAAATGAAATATTCCACGAACCTATGAGTCACAACGAGAAGACTATTTCTCGATTTATGTGGTTTAACAATTTCATGTACCTTGTATTGATTTATTATTAAGTCACATATGATTTCAAACTCAGTATGTCAACTTGTATTTCATTGTTTGTTTATATTAAAACTTAGCATATCAACTTATATTGATTTATCATTACGTTATTATGTTATTGAGAACTTAAATTGCATTTACTAATTTAGTAATATTCAATTTATTTAACTATATGTAATATTGTTGTAATTATTTTAAGATTTATTGCACTTTTACTTGTTATTTATAGATGAAGCTGAATATCGTTGATATCGACAACTTTGATGTTTTAAATTGTATCACTTCAATGTTGACACAGAAGAATAGGGATCATTGTTATCAACTGCATCAATATTACAAATATTTTCCATCGGATGAGGAGCCAAGGAAATATGTCCCAGAAGAGACGTTTCCAAAAAATTGGAGTAATTTGTATGATTATTGGGCCTTTCCCAAGATTCAGGTTAGTTTTGTTTTTTCTTCACATTTGCTTTTATTAATCTTGTTACATGATTTAATGATTATTTTTCCTTTTTATGCAAAAAGTGCGAGAAATTCAAGATGGACAAAGGAAAAATAAAAACTTCTCACAACCAAAGCTCCAAATTATTTGTTGTTGAGCGAAATGCATATTAAGTTATTTGTTTACAAGTTATAATTATACTAATAAATACTATATTATTTATTGCGCATTGTATTTTTTTATCAGAAAACAAAGTAAGAAGATAGAGGAGAGCATGATAGGATCACATTCTATAAACTCACTCATTGCACAGAAGGTCAAGAATGGATGTCTAAAAAAATGCACAAAAACTATGAAAATATCAAAATTTGTTTAAGTTTATTTATTTATGTAGTACTAACTAATAATATTCTCATTTAATATTGAATTTGTTTTTTAAATTTTGGAATAAGATACAAGAGTAACTGTAAGCATCAATGTCTAACAGAAATGAGTCAAATGTAGAAGATATTTGCAACAAAGTGCTTGACACGCCATCTAGATGCATCAAAAGTTTTGGGTTCGGCTCTAAACCAAGTATTTCATCCTTATCAAAACCAACATATATTCAACGTCTTGAAGAAAAAATTAAGTCTCTAAAAAAAAGTTACCTAAGCATGAAAAGTACCTAAGAAAATTACATAGCTTGCATTATATAGGCAGTGAAGATGAAAACACGTTTAAGTGATTAAACTAATATTTGTATTTTTTTATCTTGTATATAAGAATTTTTGAAATTGTAATTAAAATTTTGTACATGATCTTTTTTATATATAATACGATTAATTTTTAATAATTTAATATTTTTTACAGTAAATCAATAAACAAATCTAAATATTATATAAAATAATGTAGAGTCACAAACAATTATAAGTCATATGATATATCATTTAATTATAGTACATATTACAAATTTGATTATATTTTATAAACTACAGTTACTAAACGCTGCATTTGGTTAGTGTCTGCAGCATGCAAAGACGGGACGAGATGGAACAGGATATGACAGGACAGGACAAGAATTGAAGATAGGGAGATGTTTGGTTGCGGTGGACAGAACAGAGATAATTGTCCATGTCCTAAGAACAGAAATGTGTTTGGTTGCCGTCTTCAAGACAGAAAACAGTATTAATGACTTAAATGCCCCTGTAGTGTAAAGACTTGTAGATGTTAAAGAATGTAATGTTTAGTATTATTTTTATTATTAATATTGTTAACAATAATATTTTTATTGTTGTTATGTATAATTATAATTATTATGATTAGTATGTTTAATAATAAAAATAATAATTATTATGATATTATTATTATTATATAAAATTTTATACTATTATAATTTTTTATGATATTATGAATATTATTTTGGTTAGTGCTATTATGATTATTATTATAATAATGTATGAATATTATTAATATTACTATTATTACAATTGTTATTATTTTGTTTATTATTATGATTACTATTATTACAATTGTTATAATAATAATAATAATAATTATTATTATTATTATTATTATTATGTTTAATAATAAAAATATTATTATTATTATACATTTTAATAATAATTATAATATTATTAAAAATATGACTACACTTAAAATAGTTCACATTATTAATATTATTTTGATTATTGCTATTATTATTAGTATATTTACGTTGTAATATTATGTCCACTTGATCATTATAATTGTTATTATTATAATTATTATTATTATGATGACCTATTATTAATATGGTTCTATTATTATTTTTATAACGTTTATTATCAGTATCACTATTACCTACGATGACAAGTATTTGTTGGTTTGTTAATTGTTAGTATGATATTTTTGAAAGAAAATTAAACATGTTATTATAATTATTAATTATTATTGTTGTTACTTATAATAAGATTTAGTATATATTTTGTAATAAAACGAAAATTCATAATTATTACTATTATTGTTCTTTGTCATTACTTCTATTATCAAGTAATATAATTTATTTTGATTTTATTATTATTATTATTGTAATTATGACTATTATTTATCTTCTTTTAATTATGATTATTATTATGAAACCCAATTAGGACAAAATAAGTTAACAAAGCATCTAAACATTAATATAATTAATTACACAATAGGTTGGAAAAG
>JANIJH010000005.1:8533474-8545916 GCA_024520975.1 Erythroxylum areolatum | reverse complement strand
AATTTTAAAGAGTTATTGCAGAGTTACCTTGAAACAGCCACAATCACATAATGTTAGATTTGTTTAAAATCTCTTGTACTATGCAAGCATCATAATACATGTTTCTTCTATAAATGTGCAGGGTTGACGGGATTGGTCTCCTTGAACGTTACAAATTCTCGTATAACCAGTGCAGGTTTACGACATCTGAAGCCACTGAAAAACCTGAGGTCTTTGACCTTGGAGTCTTGCAAGGTTACTGCCAGTGACATCAGGAAGCTTCAATCAACTGATCTCCCAAATTTGGTTAGCTTCCGGCCGGAGTAGTTGGTGGAGGCCGTATATTCGTACATCTTGTAAATAACTCCTTGTGCAGGAGGATCTGAGACAAAACATTTAGACTTGTCTGGAATTGTACATAAAACACTTGAAGGGTTGGTTATGGGAGGCTTAAGGAGTATCAACGCTTAATGTGAAGCTAAGAAAATGTATATAAGGTTCCGAGGCATGGTCATTCTTCACTCTTTCACGATGAATGTTTGTACTATGTGAAGCCCAATTAGTGTTCTTCTTATGCATTCTGCTTGCTTATTAGAATGTGCAAAATTAATTTAGTTCATGAACTTGTCAAAACTTCATCCTTTCTTATTAACTTGAGTGTAATTAAATGATAATAAATATCTGACATTGAAGAAGAAGAAGAAGAAGAAGAAGAAGAAGAAGAAGAAGATACTTAATAAAAATTTATTTAATGATTTATCATATGATTTTAATTAATTAATATTACAAAAGTTTTTAATTAATTTGGAAAAAAATGTTTCTTATGATAAAAAAGTATTTAATATTTCCAATCTAAAACTCCATACATTACGCACTAAAAAATCTAATCCCCCCAAGGCCCCCACAAGGCTTCTCCTGTCTTCTGCAATCTTCTCCGTTACAATGGCTTCTTCGCTGTCAGTAGACATAGCCACCACTTTCCTCTCCTTAACCTGCCGCCGCCGCTCCAAGCAGGCGTTGGACTCCCGACTACACGCCACCGTTCTTCCTTTTCTTCCATTTAAGACGCAGACACCTCACTGGTCGCTCTCCGTTAGGGCCGAGCGCTCGTTTAATTCTCTTCGTTTCTCCAACAACTCCGCTTCCACTCTCCGCCGGCGGTTCTGCATTGCCACAGCCACTTCTACCTCGCTAAGCGAGGACTCCGACTTGGCTACCAAAATTCCTCCCGATAATCGCATTCCCGCCACCATCATCACTGGGTTTTTGGGGTCTGGAAAGGTACGATCTTTCTTTTAATTTTTTTTCCAAATTTTATATTTTTAGATATTTAATTTAGAGTAAGTACGTCGTTTGGAAATGGGAACCCTTTCCAAATGATGCCTGGCTTGTGGTCTTTTGCCAAAGATCAGTTTATGATCAAAGTCCGCATGTATATCACAATTTTCTTTTGTTACTCTTTTTCAATTTTTTTTAATCCAACTGTGAACACGTGATGGCATCAAAATAACCTTCTGGGAGTTAAAGACCGGTCCTTCAGAAGTTTGAGCTGACCGAAATTTCCTTTTTTTTGAAGTAGGGATTTAGCGAATGATTATTGTGAAATATGCAGCTCAATGTCTAATGAAAAGGGCAGTGGCTGCATGATTATCCTTTCTGTGTTTGTTGTTCGGATTTAGAGTTTGTTTTGCTATGGTTGTTTGCTCATTTATTTTTCGATTGCTTGTGTTGTCATGCCGTGTTGTTATCAACAGACAACATTGCTCAACCATATCTTGACTGCAGAGCATGGAAAGCGCATAGCTGTGATTGAGAATGAGGTATAGTATGGAATTTTAAATGAGCTTGTAATTGCTTTAGCGTTATTTCATTTTGATTTTTCTCTGCTACCTGATATTCTTTTTCTTTAAGGGGGCAGTCACTTTGGGTTGTAACCTCAGCTGTTTTGATGAGGGGGTTTTACATGGCAGTTGAGACTGACTCGTGGGTGAAAATATGATTTCTTGAGACATTAATGGTACATGTTGGATAATTGTTTAACATGCAGTTTGGTGAAGTTGACATTGATGGTTCTCTGGTTGCTGCAAAAACAACTGGGGCCGAAGACATTGTCATGCTGAACAATGGTTGTCTCTGCTGTACAGTGAGGGGTGATCTTGTAAGGATGATCTCAGAACTGGTTGAGAGAAAGAGAGGGAAGTTTGACCATATTGTTATAGAGACTACTGGTATGGAATTAATCTGACAATAAGGTTCACATTATGGTTGTCAATTGGAAAGACTCTTTATTACTTTTTTCTTTTCCTCTCACCCTAGCTTTTGTAACTGAAGAGCATCTATTTTCTTAGTTGCTGGTCAACATAGTTCTGTGGATATGAAGCAGATTTCATGCACATATTGGACCTTATTTGCAACTGTTGTTCTAACACATTCCAATTTTAAAATTTTAGGTTTGGCAAATCCAGCACCAATAATTCAGACCTTTTATGCCGAGGATAGTATTTTCAATGATGTGAAATTGGATGGTGTTGTCACCTTGGTTGATGCAAAGCATGCTGCTTTTCACCTAGATGAGGTTAAACCTAAGGGAGTAGTAAATGAGGCTGTTGAGCAAATTGCTTATGCTGATAGGGTTATAGTAAATAAGGTACTTTTCATTTCCAATTTATTGTTCTAAAGAAAAATCAAGTTAGATTTATGGCCATGTTGCCTCTAGGATGATTGAACTCATTAACTTTTATATCTTATAATCCGTTTGTGAGTAAAGATGCTGATTGCATTGTTGAATTCTATCTGTTCCTGACTATCAACTTCTTTTGTGTTATAGACGGATCTTGTTGGTGAACAAGGCATTGCTTCTTTGGTACAGCGAATAAGGGTTGGTGTCCTAGTTTTGTTTTAAGGCCATCTGTTTCCTTTATTCTTTGTCTTTTGAGTATTTGAATTCAAGTTGCATTTGTCTCTGATGCCAGAACATCAATCGCATGGCTCATTTGAAGCAGACACAATATGGGAAAGTTGACTTAGACTATGTACTTGGTATTGGAGGCTTTGATTTGGAAAGGTTTGTTTACTTTTTTGTCTTTCCTTGATACTGCATTTAATTTCTTAATTTTAGCCATGGTCAGATAGGATAGTATTCAATGTCAAAGTAGGATATCTGCATCATGGAAGTTTACTTCTTTTCTGATCAAACCATTTTCCTGCTTGTTGCTTGCACCGTTTTGTGCTCATTCTATATTTGCAACATTGTTCTCCGCGGGTTCCTTTGTTCTTTTATATCCTATGTTTAGAGGATGGGATTGGAATGTTGAAGGACAGGGACCTTCAATTGGATGCTGTAAGGCATTTATTCAGTGACTAGAGTCAGATATCCTGTAGAGTTGGAGCCCTTAAGCCAGATTTTGGGATAGCAATTTGAGGAAATGGATCATGCTCAAACATGCATAGGATTCATAATGAAGATTGGTAGTTATAGGGGCCTTTTGTTGCTGTCTTTTTTTATTTACTTTAGTTGTTGTTAATTACTCTAATTATTGTTTCCTGCAGAGCTTGTTAATGTGGTTGGTTGCAAAGAAACGCTGTTGAATGATATATCATCTGCCTGATGTTTTACCTTCTTCTCTTTTCTCTTTTCTTTTTGAATACTTTGGTTGGAGTAGATGCTTACCGATAGTAAATGAAAATAATCGGGTTTAGTTGCTAACTTGAACTGATTCTTTCCAAGGATTGAGAGTGCTGTTGGAGCAGATGCCGAAAAGGGAGATCATGGTCATGACCATGATCACGTTCATGACCACGACCACAATCATGAGCATGGCCATCATCATGATCATGACCACCAACACGGTACGTCTAGTGTTTCTTCAATTGCAGTGACTGCTTAAAATACTGTCCTTGCGTTGATAACTTGTTAATTGAGTTCTTTACAATGTTAGAAAAAAGTTCTGTTACATCAAGTAATGAGTTTCAGCTGAAGATATTTATCACTATATACTAGTCGTGTTCCCACACTACATGTGGAAACCTTTTCCACATGCAAGATAAGGTAATTTTCATTTGCAAAAGATTCTGTCTCTGTATAAAATTAGACACAGAAGGATTGAGAGTGCTGTTGGTGCAGATGCCAAAAAGGAAGATGATGGTCATGACCATGATCACGTTCATGACCACGACCGCGATCATGAGCTTGACCATTATCATGATCATCACTACCAGCACGGTATTTCTAGTGTTTCTTCAGTTGCAATGACTGCTTATAAGACTATCTTTGCTTTGATGACTTGTTATCTGAGGTCTTTGCAATCTGAGAAAAAAACTTTGTTACCCAAAGTAATGAGTTTTAGCTGAAGATATATCTCGCCATATACTAGTGTTACCACACTACATGTGGAAAACTATTTCACATACAAAATAAGGAAAGTTTATTTTTTCTGTGTATAAAATTATACAGAGAAGATTGAGAGGGCTGATGGTGCAAATGCTAGATGCCAAAAAGGAAGATCATGGTCATGATCACGACCATGATCATGAGCTTGACCATCGTCATGATCATGATCACCAGCATGTTATTTCTAGTGTTTTTTCAATTGCAATGCTTGCTTACAAGACTATCTTTGCTTTGATGACTTGTTACTTGAGTCTTCACAATTTGAGAGAAAACTTCCGTTACACCAGGTAACCAGTTTCAGCTGAAGGTTTATAGCTACAGTTAATTTTCATATTCAAAATAATCTCTCTGTATTAAATTGGAAGGCAAAACTTACTATATAACTATATATTGTAAAACTAGTTGGCATAAGGATGCTATAATTACAGTTCATATAAATAAAGATTGATAAAAAAATCATAAACCAAATAAAATTTGAAAAGAATTAAAATAATGATTTTTTTTCCCGAATCCAACCATCTCACCTTGATTACTATACGTGTGGTGAAAAGATTATGAATACCACAGTTTTGTAGTGGAGAGGATGCAAATAGTAAAGAGATTGGTGCTGTGACCACCTTTTGTTTGGTAAAATGTTATAAATAGCTAAAGAAATCACATCCCAACTCTTGAAGAGCTTATATTGTAGATATGAATAAGGCATTGTAAAGATCATTTGTGTTGCATATACATACAAAAATTAGACTACACGTTTGGAAAGAAAGCTCATTAAAGAATTTAAAGGTTACCAATAAATTTAATCCTTTAATGTGTAAGTTTGACTATAGTAGGTTAATTAAGGAATTTAAAGACAAAAAGGTTATTAACTAATTTAAACAATAATGTAGTATATAGTCTTGAAAATATAATTAAGTAATGTATGTGTAAGTTTTATTCGGCAATAAATATTCTTCTATAATTATGTTTAACCAAAAGATTTTGATTGAAACTGTGCTAAAATGTGAATCCTGTGTTGCCAATGTATAGATATTTCTTCTCATTATAGCATTATATCTACTTTAATAGATATATAAGGAAATATATATATTTACATGATGGAACCTAAGAAGTTATATAGCCAAATACCTTTCTAGTAAGGAAGATTTTCTTTGGGATTTTCCTGTTGCTTTCTTTCAATTATTAAGTTGTCAGATATGAAAGAAGCCATCACGACGTTGATTGTTTAGCGCTCAGAAATTTATCGTAGGTTTTCGTAGGTTTATCGAAGATGGACAAATGTCAACATAAATACCAACAAAATGTTGGTGGTTTGTTAAGTAGGTATATGTGGACTTGCATTTTGTTATCTAGAACATGCTTATCGGAAATTTGATGTACATTTGTGAATACTTTTTTGCATTTTTCTTGTGGTGATTCTATAAACTATTATCAAAGTTGCGAATTTTGGTTTACAGAACATCACCATTCACATGATCACACTCATGATCCTGGTGTTTCTTCTGTTAGTATTGTTTGTGAAGGAAACCTGGACCTAGAGAAGGTGCGTTTTACTAAGTGATTCGAGTACTTGGAGCATTTATGGAGTTTCTTACCGATTTATCATCATATTTTGCTTAATTTATCATAAAGTGCGTAGTACTGATGGCAAAGGAATGGTGTTCTTGTCTTTCTCTCAGGCTAACATGTGGCTAGGTACTTTATTATACGAACGAAGTGAAGACATATATCGGATGAAAGGTCTTCTATCTGTTCAAGGAATGGATGAGAGATTTGTGTTTCAGGTAAGATGCAGAATTCCATAATTGCCAACTTTCTGGAATAAGAAAGTTAGTGGTATGCTTCCATGAAATAAGGATAGTTCACGGACATGTTGCTACGGGTACTCAGTCTAGGGTAAAAGGTTTTTGTCTATTTTTCTGGTGTCGCTGATTTAAGACAGTGGTAGTCAAGTCTCAGGGGTCGGTTTTGATAATTTGGGTTCTAACTTGACACACACACTGGTTTGTTGTTTTGCAGGGTGTTCATGACATATTTCAAGGATCACCTGATCGGTTATGGGGTCAAGATGAACCCAGAATCAACAAAATGGTGTTTATAGGCAAGAACTTGGATCAAAAGGAAATAGAAAAAGGGTTCAGAGCTTGTTTACTGTGATTACCAACATGAAGCTTTTCCCAAGTTTTGGGCCATTGGCATATTGTAAAATGCGTGACAGTTGAGGGAACAATATTGCTACTCGAGTAATCGAGCATTATTTAAACATCAATCTGGTCAAATATTACGCAATTATATGTCATTATCCGATGCACCTCTCATCATCTTATGCCATTTGTTAAAGAGTGATTAGATACATCATTACTTCTTTCATACTTTGACTAGAATTTGGTTAAAAAGTAAGTACCGTTAGGCCAATATATGATGGGATTTAAAGATAATTATGAACACTTTATATTATACACCCGCACACACTTAAGTCCATAAGAATACGCTTGGAAAAATGGTTTTGAGATAAGAAAGTAGGAGGTGGGTCATGTAATTTAAACATATAGCCATTTTAATCCCATCTCATAACATAGGGCATCTTTTTTGTTTAATACAAACAAAGTATCAAGCATGAAGGCTGACAAAGTATCAAACTAGAATCTTTGGCAGATGGAGAGAACGAGTGTACTTGAATAAAAGAGGGCGTCTTTTCTTTTCAACTATTATGTCCATAAGCTCATAATTGCTATAGATACTAAGAAAATCTCAGTAAGATGCTTCATTTCTGCTTATAGAAGATGAAAAAAAAGGTACTTTTGCATCTTCGGCTGGCAAGTCGGATCAGGAAAGCTGGTAACAGATACCTACATTACCTTATACTAACCAGATCCGAATTTTGATTCTGAACACAATGACATGACAACTTCATTTCTTATCTTCAATTCTCAGAAAAAAAAACTTCATTTATTATTTTTTCTTTTAGCTGTTAATCAGCCCAGTGTTTCTTTTTTTTTTGTTTTTTGTTTTTTTTCTGAAGCGCTCTTCTTGGCTTGATAGATGATGAAAGAAAGCTTGTGTCTTAAATACAGAGCTCATTAGAAAAGTTAAATATGCATTTTCTCCCCATTCCACTCTCCAGTTTAACAGTAAAGCAAAGCTAAATTTAACCATCATCCATACAAACAGTACAACTAGTGAAACTCACAAATGGGTTCCTGGCCCCTTAGGGGGGATCCAACTTGACTGCTGTGGAGGCGAGTCTTCAAGATAGTCTTTAATTTAGAGATCACAAGTTCGAGATTAGGTTATCGAACATTCACCTCATGAATGTTTGGTAAGCGATCATGACACAAAAGTGAAAAACAGATAAATAAATAATTCTAATACAACCTCAATTCAGACCATCAATAATGAGCTCTTAGACAAGATTATCGAGTAAAATCTAGTCCAGTTCCTCCTCTGCACTCACTGGGGCAACTTTCTTGATCGAAAGACTGCAAATTTATTAACGTCTGAGTAAGAAAACTGAATCCCGTTATCATTTAACAACCCTTCAATCAATTTCTTATCTTTTTCGGGGTCTTTACTCTCACATTCAATCTCATAACTCGTCCCAAAATCATATATCGTCTCATCAAGCTCCAAGTTCAGGTTTTTCCAATCAAAAACCTGTCTAATATTCCTGAAGCCGCCCAAGCACACAAACCCATCAATGTCTTTAACTCCAAACTCCTCTCGAACTCTATCCATAATCTTTGACGGCTCCAACAACCCCAATCTCGAAGGCTCTGCCAGGCACGTGCGGCCCATTTGAGGGTCGATGGGCTCCTCCTGCTCTTCCACACGACTAATGCCATTGGACATTAAAGGCTTGGCTTTGAGTGAGAGGACACAGCGTGAGTCGAGGTTGTAGAATCGGATACGGAGGGCTGCGAGGCGTGTGGCGAGTTGTGAGGTTTTGGTGTCGAAGAAGAAGTTTTCTTGGACATGGGTTTTGACGTGAAAAGCAGAGAGTAGAGACGAGAGCTTTTGGTGGGATTGTAAGTCTGGAAGGCGAAGTTTCACTTCAATTTCCATGGCTCTGTTTGGTGAATGGCAAAATCCAAGGACAAAGATGCTTACTTCTCTGCTTTTGTATCCGCTAGGTGGTAATCTAGATTACGAACAGAGACAAGTTCCAAAATCTTGTGATTGGAAGGGGGAGATAACAGTAAGCGTGAAGCCAAATGGTTATATGGGCAGTAAGTGATCATGATTGGGGGATAGTTGGAGGTTGAATGGCTATATGAAAATTGTTTTAGGTGGTTGAATTTGAGAGAATTATATAAATGCACCATCATCATAATACGGAGTGGCTTCGAATTCATGCACAGACTACTCAAACTAACAAAACCTATAATTGTTTCAGCCTTCTTTATATTTTGTAATTATTCTTTACTTAAATAAATTTATCCTTTTAATTTAAATTTGGGTTAATTATGAAAAAAAACCTAAACTTTCTTCGTTTTAATTATGACTTTAACTTTAAAAAGTAACAATTAAATGTTCAAACTTTCAATTTTAATATGAACTTCAAAAAATAACAATAAAATATTAAAACTTTCAAAATTTTTCAATTTTAGCCTCACATTAGTGTTTAAAAAATCTTAACTATTAATCTATATTAGTTAAAATTAACCTAACAAATGAAGATTAATAAAACGACTTCATTTAATCGCATAATTAAAACGATGTTCATGTTTAAAAATGATATAAATCAGATTACGCAGTTCCGACAATTTTACGCTATAATTTCGATTTTTCCCTTAGTTTTTACTTTGTTCTCTCAACGTTCACATCCTTCAATTTTCAAATTATGCAACCCTGACGTCTTCACACTAAAGGCATCAGGAGAACGATCTAAAAACGAAGAGTTTGTTAGTATAGTATATTATAATATGAGAGTAGTTTGAGATATCAAAAAAACAAATAAAAAATAAAAGGCTGAGAGTTGAGGACATCGAGAGAACAACAGATAACGTCGAGTTAAAATTAAAGAAATTCAAAGTTTGAACATTTTATTGTCACTTTTTAAAATTTAGGCTAGAATTGAAAAAATTTAAAAGCTTAGATATTTTATCGATACTTTTTAAAGTAGGCTATAATTAAAAAATTGACGAAAATTTAGGTTTTTTTTAATAATTAACCTTTTAAATTTTAAGCTTCAACACTTTTTAATATTTAGTTGATTGATAACTAAAATATTTTTCTATGTTTTTCAAAGCCTATTTATATGTTGTTTAAATGTTAAGACATGTTTTAGAGAATTCCTCCTGGCACGTTCGAATTTTAAGTTGGTCATAAAAAGCGATTAATAATTTAGCACACCTAGTGGGTTAATGATGCCACATGCAAGCAATAGAAAATAAGTTATTGTGCCTCCAACTTTATAGAAAGAAGTCCTATTGTAGTAAGTAACGAAGGTTTTGTATATCAACAATCAACAAGAATAAGCAAGTCAATATGATTTGATAGTGGCTAAGATTAATATCCCTTGAACCAATGTTCTGAAATTTGGACCGGTCTTCGAACCGGTGGCCTTACTGGTTATCGATTTGACCGGTTCGACCGGTTCAATCACCGGTCGAACCGATGTGATGTAATAATTATGCAATAATTATATTTAATTATATATAATATTAAAAATATTTAAAAAATTAAAAAAAAAATAAAAAAATTATCGGACCGGTCAAAAATCGGTCAATTGACCGGTTTCGACCGGTTCAGACTGAGTCAATTCAATACCGATTTTGAGGGATAAATCGGATCGGACTACCGACCGATCAGACCGGCCGGTTCAGTCCGAATTTAAAAACAGAGCTTGGAACTCGTGTTTCTCGACTCTAGAACAGAAATTACTCAAAGTCAAAAGAAAAGTACAAAGACCACCTGCTCGGATGCAATACACTTTTGATATCTTTTAAAATGGAGGAATTTTTTATTGTTGCAAGAGAAGTTTATTACTTCGCAGCTACAATATTGAATTTCTACAAAAGGAAAAGACTCGAGGGAAGGACTATTATAAGAACCACAATTCATTCTGTTAGTGGATAATTTGTCCACTCGATAGATAGAATTTGTCTATAAATTTTATGAATGGTCTTATTCTTGATTACAAAATCTTGCTCTTTTTTAATTTTATTTTTATTCGAGTCATATTTGGATAAAAGAATACATAAATGAGAAGTGAATTTGATAAGTTTAAGTTTAATAAATGACTTTTTATAATTATAGACAAATGAGTCAAAACCTATCTTTCTTGAAAAATGAAAAAAAAGTTCCTACATTAGAAGATCTTTATTAATTCTTCCTCCTATTTTTTACGAAGAGAATGAATCTTTTTATCAAATGATTAAAAAAAAGGTCTAAATCTCTTGCGGAAATAATTTGGAAGATTCAAAACAAAACAAAGTGGTATTTGTTAGCAACAACGTAATGGAAGCAGTCAATCAATATAGATTGATAGAGTCACCCTAAGAATTCATGTTGGAGATTCAAGAATGTTATTCAAGATCGAACCAATAAGGGAATTCTATTGTTTGTTGAAACTAATAAGATAATGTTGATTGATGAAGATTCATTTCTACCAGTTGTAACTATTAATGCAATTGAGTTTGATTTTCGACTTATGTTGGATGTCGAGAGGAAACTGAAGATCATAAACTATCTTTTAGCAGCAAGCCACAAATTTAATGTAGGTAGCCTCGTTTGATGGAAAGTGTCACTGAGATGCGCACCAGCTACTCGACGTAAAGTCTCACTAAACTAAACATCGCTTGGAGAATAGGGATTGCAATTAAAATTCCATACCAAAAGAGGTTTCATTACAATCCTCAAAGAATTACAATACTACACTTTGAGCATTCAACTCGAGCACGTTGCTTCATCAGCTTCCTGTAGTACCAATGTTGTGGCTTGTCACGATGCGTGAACGCGAATCTTGTTGTAGAACTTCTGAGAGTCCACTTCCTAAATCTTCAACCTGTTTGAAACCAGAAAGTATATATAGGCAGCATCAGTTAGATTGTCATTGATATTGTGCTTATCTTTGACTCGAATGTCCTCAAACACCATGAAAGTTTCATAAAACTGCTAGTAAGTCCCTGGAAAGAAAGAGAGATTCCTGTAAATTTATTGAAAAGGAACTAGCATAACACCCTATAATTCGTTAGGTCAAATTCTTTACAACTCTGCTGTGAAAGCTTCAAATATGAAGTATTTCTCCCTCAATATGCTTGAATGTATCATGATTTCAGACAAATGGTATGACAGAACTCCATCTTGGACATGCATGTGAACTTGAAGAAGTGAAATTAACTTGTATATTCAAGCAACGTCTATCCTAAATTTGGACAATAGACATTATAGCCGAGTTATTCTAAATTATTACAACGGCTGACAAAGAAAGTTCCATTGAAATATCCCTTTCCTTTTACATTTCTTATGTTATGAATGATTCCAAAAGAATAGGCCATTAGTAGCACCGAGCCCATCCGTGAAGTTAGCCTAAAGAAAGTGTCAAGTCAGCCCAATTAGCCTAACCAGTTTGAGTATAAAACGGGAGCTAGGCAGTAGAATAGATCATGAATATTGTTACGCGGATTGTAGTTCTTTCTCTCACCCAATTTTCCTTGTTTCTCATCTCCTTCTTCTTTTCTATTTCATCAGTTCTTTACTAGAATTAAACCATTGTAATGCCGTTGAATCAATACTAAATATCAGTGTTCCCTATTTTCTCTGTTGAGCTATCATTAATATACCATTGTTATAATCGCTTCACTACATTGGTGCTTTCATTGAGCCTCTGCATAGATGGCAGAGTATCAACACCAACCTCCTCTTGACTCCATTGAAAATAATCTTATTGCTCTCGTTGATTCAACATCCGCACTACGTCGAGGTTTCATCACAATCGCTTCTTCTTTAGCAGAAACTAAGCTTCTTCTTCAAGAGATTTTGAATCTCCTCCCACCTCTCACAAACCACGACCAATCCCATGAAGAACCTGAGGGCTTATTGGATTCAACTGAGATCCATACGATAGGAGCCATT
>JANIJH010000005.1:8515604-8533374 GCA_024520975.1 Erythroxylum areolatum | reverse complement strand
CTGATATGAACCTTGAGGGCAAGGTTCTTTTGAAGGGGAAAGTAATGTTATGAATGATTCCAAAAGAATAGGCCATTGGTAGCACCGAGCCCATCCGTGAAGTTAGCCTAAAGAGAGTGCCAAGTCAGCCCAATTAGCCTAACTAGTTTGAGTATAAAACGGGAGCTAGGCACTAGAATAGATCATGAATATTGTTATGCGGATTATAGTTCTTTCTCTCACCCAATTCTCCTTGTTTCTCATCTCCTTCTTTTCTATTTCATCAGTTCTTCTTTTCTATTTTATCAGTTCTTTACAATGGTTTAATTCTAGTAAAGAACTGATGAAATAGAAAAGAAGGAGATGAGAAAGAAGGAGAATTGGGTGAGAGAAAGAAATACAATCCGCATAACAATATTCATGATCTATTCTAGTACCTAGCTCCCGTTTTATACTCAAACTGGTTAGGTTAATTGGGCTGACTTGGCACTCTCTTTAGGCTAACTTCACGGATGGGCTCGGTGCTACTAATGGCCTATTCTTTTGGAATCATTCGTAACATCTTAGGTGTATGTGAGACACCAATATCCGCCTTTCTTCCATATTCTTAACAAGTTCCTGCTTCATTCTTTCTGTTTCTCGCTCAAGTATCGTTAATCGCTTATTTATTTCTTGAACTTCACCATCCTGCAAAACTTGTTTCCCTTTATGATAGTCTCTGCATATTATAATCTTTGAAGAGTTCATATCCTCATTTAAACTCGAAGCCCTTGAATCTGTTAAAAGTTCTTTACCTTTCAATTTGTTCGTTCCTATTTCGGTTTTTCCTCTTCAGCCCTGCCATCTGCGGTAGTCAAATTGTTGAAACGTTCACTCACAAACCTGAGTCCTTCTACAGCTCTATGCTTCCTACTGCTTGCTGCACTCCTCAAATTCTTGTTGGCAGTAAGATTATTATGAGAGGAATAGATCTCCAACTCCAGAGAGCCAATTTCCACCTCTTCCAAGCTCAGAATATCTTCAAGTTTCCGCAACATACACAAATATTCTTCGCCACCAAGTCCCTCGGAGCATTCGTGTTTGTTATGATCTATCAAGACAGTAAAAGGAACCGTTTGAGATTAATGGAAAGTTGGAAACTCAAACCCTGGAAGAAAACACGACTGAATGATTTGCACCGTTTCTTTACTTTTAAAATTAACATAATTAATTATAATTAATGCAAATATTATAGTAATTTAAATGTAAATAATTTATATTAAATTAATAAATATAATGTTTTGTACAACAAAATTTTAAATTTATAATATTTCATAGCATTTTAAATAGTTTTATAATTATAATCTATTTGATAAAATTAAAGTTGTTTACAGTAACGTTGTTAACATAATTTTATATTATATTATAACCAAATTATTTCAATGATTGGACATTCATTGAGCAGCTGGTGTTGATGTGTTGAGAAGATGACAAGCTAAAGCTGGCTAACAGAGAAACGGATGACAGGATATGGATAACATAAATTGTACTGTTCTTGACTTGATGGCATATTATGTTGCCATGAAATTGAAAGTGCTTTTGGAAAAGTTACACACTTAAAGAATGATGTGACATAAAATAAAAATAAGAGAACAAGGTGAGCTTGAGGCATAAAAATATATTCTCCTTAAAGAGTTTACTCCTCGTAAAAGATGAACTATAAATTTATAATGTTAAGATAGAAGTTAAGTCAAACTTTAAAGACATATTTTTTAAGATAAATATAAACTAAATTTAAAATAAATAAAATAGGTTTATTTAAATAAGATAGACTTTTGAAATAATAAATCTATTTCATAATAATTTCCCACTTATTTCATAAAAAAGCTAGTGTAACAATTTAAAGCTGGTGTCATATGGAGTATAAACTAAAAACTAGACTTAATAAGTCACAACTTATAGAAATTTTAACAAAACTTTTAAGAGCCGTTTGATTCCACTTCTGTTTTTCTGTTATTATTTTTAGCTTTTGTTTTTTATTTTTTGTTTATGTTTTTTTTTTCAAAAAACAAAAACTTGATCGGTTAAGATTTGTAATATAAAAACTGAAAACAAAAACCTGTTTAGTTGAGATTTCTAATAAAAAACTGAAAAAAAAATGTTTAATTTTATTATCATATTTCTGTTTTTAATATATATTTAATTTAATGTTTAAGTTTTTCACAATAAGCTATTGCGTTAAGATAAGAACAACTTAAATTATAGTTTCAAAGCCTTTGCCATATTAAATAATGTGAAGATTAGCAAACTTAAAACTATTACAAAGACAATAAATTAGGTGAAGATCAGGCTTTACCTTTGATAAAACCTCAGCTATGATGTGAAGAAAAGGCTTGGATAAAGTGCTACATTAAATAGCATGAAATAATGTGAAGACAAAGTAAAGACTAGGCTTTGTAAAAAGATAGGCTTCGTGTTAAAGACACGAAGATGAGAAGTGAAGAAGGATAAAGTCTCTGCCCATTAAATAACATTAAATGATGTAAAGACAAAAGTAAAGAGTAAGCTTTGTAAGAAGATAGGCTTTATATTAAAGACATGAGGATTAGAAGTAAAGAGGCTTTGTAATGATGAAGTTTATGCTAAATAGCATTAAATGATGTGAAGATAAAATAGTACTAAAGATGCGGTGATGAGAAGAACAAGGAGAGAAAATAACGTGAAGTCCAAGAATTTAGTTGCAAAACGTGAGGAAGAAGAAATCACATATAGCTGTCTCGGATTTCAAATCATAGTTGTTCACAGTGTTGTTTATATACGTTAGTTGATAGTTGTTCACAGAGTTGGTTCTTTATAAACGATAAGATGATGTCGTCGTTATGTTTAGCTGAAACAAAAACTGAAGAACTGAATGTTAGGTTCCTCTATGTCGTGTTCTGCTTAACATATTCAGGTTTTGTGTTGGTTTTTTATCATCCTTTCACGATTTTCATATCTCTTCTTCATCCCGTCCTCTTCATGACAACTTCAAAGACTTATCTGCACCAGATTTTACTTCCCTCCTCTCCGACGAGGTTTTGCTACTGATTTTCTTAAAGATTCTGACATCTCTTTCAATCTTTAGCCGTCATTGCTATCGTTGGAGCTGCCACATCTATGTGTGGCGGAGAGAGTCGGAGCTTGGGTCTTGTAAAAATTTGTTGGATGTTGTGTTAGGTTTAGAGTTATACTAAAGACTAAAGATGATGATCGAGATAAAAAATAGGGATATGTTGGTTTTCTGTCGAAAAAACATACTGTTAAAATTCAGAAAAATGATGTTTACTGGTTTTTGTAAAACTGTTGTGATTTTTTTTATTTTCAGAGATAAAAAATCGCAATAGAATAAACCAAACACGTTTTAACATGTTTTTTTTTTTACAAAAAAAGCAACAGAAAATGGGGAAAAAAACAGAAACAAATAACCTCTTAGTTTTCACGAATCAACACTCTATATTGTAACTTTTAGTTCTTATTAGTTATATTACACTCCTGATTATTTATGAGTGCTTTAAAAATTAGGAAAATTCTTATAAGAATGACCCAATTCTACACTCATATAAGTGACTTCGTCAAATGTATACTTTAATTAACAAAACAGCACCTATAGGCTATAAGGGATACGGAATTCATTACTAGTTCAACTCATCCTCACTTAAGGTGTAGTTTAGCACTAATCACACATCATAAGAGCCTAAGAGGGACATAAATATTTGACAGGGCCTTTCAAAATCAGCTAATGACTTTGTTATTACCCATATAAGACTAATTCATGGGATCGCCATTCACATAGGTTCAATTTGTATCATTGTTGATATCTTGTATTGGCTTAGTCCCATTCTCATCGTTGTTTCAAATATTTGTTTCATTCCTAATTCTAACTTTAGATAATCAACGGAGATGATTCCATCTTTAAGAAGACGCTTTAACCCTTCATGTCCTAACGAATTTGACTTTTTTTCCATTAAAAGTTTTATTTTCTGCAATGATTATTGCAAACTTGCAATCACAATGCAGACACGGAAGATGTTGGTTTTATTCCTAAAGGAATAATTTCTAAGAAATTTTATAACCATTCAGTCTCATTTTTAGCCAACTCTAGAGCCACAAATTAATATTCCATTGCCAATTTAGCAATAATAGTATGTTTTACTAATCTAGAAGTTATTGCACCTTCACCAAAAGTAAATATATATCCACTGATAGATTTTATCTCAGCTAGATTAGAGATCCAATTAGCATCGTTGTATCCTTCTCATACAACGAAAAATCCACTATACAAAATACCATAATTTATAATACCTTTCAAATATTTCATTAGTTTGACTAAAGTATCCTAATGATCACGAATATGATTATGAGTATACCTACTTAGTATAAACATGACATAAGTTATATCAGATCGTGTAAAATTCATTAATTGCATCATACTCCCACTAATCTAAGCATACTCAAACTGAGCCATAGGATTAGTTCTACTTTTTATGAAATGATCATTAGTATCGTAAAGAGTACAAACTAGTTTCACATTAAAATAATTGAACTTCTTAAGAAGTTTCTCAACATAATGTTCTTATGATAACTTTATATCATATTTATTCCTTATGATGTTAACACCCAAAATGACACCTGCTTATCCCATATCTTTTATATCGAAATATGAAGCGAAAAAGTTTTGAGTACTATATACAACATTAATATTGGTGCCAAAAATAAGCAAATCATACACATACAAACTAAACTAATGATTACACATTCTCCATCAATAACTTTAGTATACACACATGCATCCACCTCAATAGAAGAGAAACCTTTACTTACTAGAACTCGATCAAAATCAAATTTTTCATGTCATTGTTTAGGAGCATATTTAATACAATACAAAGATTTTCACAATCTATAAACTTTGTTTTCGAACTTAGGCAAAACATAACCTTCAAAATGTATTACGCAAATTTCTTTATTTAAATCACTATTTAAAAATGCGGTTTTGTCAATCATTTGATAAATAAATAAATTATGGATAGAAGCTAAAGAAATCAAAATACAAATTGATGAAATTCTAGTTACTTGAGCATAAGTATCAAAATAATCAATATTATGTTTTTGAGTAAAACATTTAGCAACCAAAAGAATTTTATATTTATCAATAGAATCATCATGTTTAAATTTTCTTTTGAAAATCCATTTGCAACCAATAGATTTAGCACACACCTAGTGGTAAATCTCATTTCTAATGGCTTCTTTCTAGAAATGGTATATCAAAAGAAGAAATTACATCAAAAATGATGACAAGTGTAAAAATCGTTTATGAAGGATAATTCTTTTCTTGGTCTTTTACTCCTTCTCAACAACTTGGAGTTTTCACAATCAATATTAACAGTTAGAACATAAGAATTTTTCTTTTAAAAATATGAAAAAATATGTTCAAAAAATTCAACATTTTTTGCCTCAATGATATTGTTACTATCAAGGACATCACTTTTTAAAACAAAAAATCTATAACCAACACTAATATTAGCATAACTATAAATATGCAATCAAAAGTTTTTGAGCCTATTTTCCTTCTCTTGTGATAAGGCAACATCACAATAGCAAGTCAGCCTCATACTTTTAAATATTTTAAATTTAGAGGGTAATCTCTCCATAACTTATATGATGTCTTACTAGTTCTCTTATAAGGGATTCTATTTTATAAATGACATATAGACAAAATAGCTTCATCCCACAAATTATTAGGAGCAGGATAATTAACAAGTAAAGCATTCATCATTTCTTTTAAAGTTCTATTTGTCCCTTCTGCTAAACCATTTGATTAAGGGAAATAAGGGGGTGTAATTTTATGAATTATTCTTTCATTTTCACAATAGTCATCAAACAAAATATACGACCTCCTCTATTTGATCAAACTCCTTTTATTTTCCTATTTAATAGTTTTCTATCTTAGCTTTATATAATAACAATATACTAAAAGCCTTGTCTTTATTTTTTTTTACCAAATATACTTTACAACATCTAGAAAAATCACTATAAATGTTATGTAATATTTCTTACCACCTATAGATAAAGTTTGTTTTAGATCACTAAGATTATTACAAATTAAAATTAATAATTTAGATTCTCTATTAACAAATGCACAAGATTTTACTTATTCTTGTTTAACTTGTAAAATAAGCATTAGCAGAAACAAGCCAACAGATTTCATATCCTTAAGATAAGAAAATTTAACATAAACTAATCTATCATGCCATAAATCAAAAGAATCAATCAAGTAAGTAGAAAAACATGCATATTTTCATTGATAGTCTCATAGACAATCAACAAATAATCCTAATTTTTTTAAATAAATATATCATTTTTTGTCATAACAAAATTATCATATTGAAATAACACTCTAAATAACACTTATTTTTGTTTGCATATCTTTTGTTATTATAGGAATTCGAGTTGCTTTAAAAGGATAGATTTCGAAGATATCTCCTTAGCTTTAGCCGCTTACAATTTGTTTCTTCAATAATTATAGGCACAATCAAATTTGGTAATGACAATTGTCAATGACTATGCTTTAGTTATTGTTTGTAGTTATTTAGAAATTCAGGCAGCTTTTTAATTAATAAGCGTGTAAAAAATTCTTATTGTAAATTGATGTTTTCATAAATTCAGGCAGCTTTATAATTAAGAAGCTTGTAACAAATTCTTATTGTAAATTGATGTTTTCATATGTAAGATCTTCTTAATTTAAGATTTGAGTGTTGTTTGGTAAACAACTTACCAACTATTTTTTAACTGATTGAAACATTTTAACTAATTAATCATGTTAAATAGTTGATGGATATATTTAATAATCTTGATTGATTGAACTAACCAACTAATTTTAGAAAAATTCCTATGTAGAGCATTTTGGTTGGAGCTCAAAATTTAATAAACAAAAAGCCAATTGTACCCCAAAGTTTCTGAATCTGAAACTTCCTAATCCCAAAAAGGCCACCACTTACGTTACTATTTCGTTCATTATGACTCCCATAAGCTACATCCAACTTTCATGTAATTACTGGTAGCTGAAGTTTTCTCCTTTTTCTTTTTTCAATAATTATTGATCATGAAACTATATTAAGTACCTATCATTAATGTAAGATTGATAAAAGAGAAAAAAAATTACTATTATTATTCTTATTCTTCTTTTATTATTATTATTGCTATTATTAATCTGATTATTATTATTATTATTATTATTATTGTTATTATTATGTTCTATATTTTTAATAAATTTATATTAATTTTTGTAAAATAAAATATTTAAAATTTAAATTATGATGAAAATGTTTAAAGAAATATTAAGATATAATATTTACATCCTTATGATTTTTTTAAATCATGCTCTTATAAGTTTTTTTACACATAATTAAAGTAATATTAACTAACTAATTTTACTAAATATCTTTAATAAATAGTTGATGTTATCCATTGATTAAATTAACTTAACTAACCAATAATAACATCAGCTAATAACTAATACAATCGGATGATTGCCCGCATAAGACTTGATGTCCTTATCGTCTATCGTCTCGCAATGCTAAAATTTGTTGGACTATGAATTTTTACTTTCCCACATTTCAGTCATGTACTTAACAACCATATCTTCTTTGCTTCTTGGTAGGGACAATAAAAATCCAATAATTCATTACATATATAAGTTTAGTATAATAAATATTTAATGATTAATCATCTTTAACATTTGTTAGTTTGATTTTGATTTCTCAATAGAAATTTCAAAATGAACAAAATATATTAATAATTAAGCATATGTTGATGTATGAGAATTAAAAGTATAATTTTACATCATAGATGTTTAATATATACAAATTCTAAAATAATTAAATTTATTAACAATTGATCATCTTTAGTTATTGTGGATTAATTATGATTTATAATTAGTAATTTGTAGCATATCAAGTGAATGTATTTCCTCTTTGCATATTTATATATATAGGTAGCAAGATTTCTATGCTGCATAGCTGCAATTAACATTAAGGGACACATGAAAACCTCTTACACATCACATTTATTTCATAGCTGGTTACGATTATACTGCAAAACCAATAATCCTGCTTCATTATCATCTTTATCGTTACATTCCGTCTGAAGTCTTGCGAGATCAATCCTACCTCTGTCCAAATTTATCAGAAGTACTTGTTTCTCCGGTAGGTTTAGCATTAATACCATTTGCATGCAAGCTTCATTTGTCATGTACTAAGTTGCATCGAGAAGAAAAGAGAGAGGCCTTACACGAAAACTTCTTAAAACCCTCAGATACTCTTAACATTGGATATATACTATTCAGAGAAAGCTGGACTTTATTCTTAATACTATTTACATGGGATCGGAAATGTCGTACAGGCTGTTATGTTCTAATTTCAGTATAACGGCTCTGTGCATTATGATGTTTTAAGGGCTCTTTCTCTAACAAGGATTCTCCAGTTCTTCTGGGCTTAGCCTAGTCTACAGGAACTTCAACCTCCATTTTCAGGCTAGAATATCCAAAAACCTGCAAAACATGCAAAGACATGTAACCCTCACTGCCATAAGAACATTTCCTATCCAACATCTACTTGGATCTTTCATAAATTCCACAGAGAACATAAACTAATTGATAGCATATTCACTTTAAGAAGCATGGCCAAAGGACAGAAATGAAAGAGGACTCAAAGACTAACAAATGCCTCCATGGTTTCTGCAACCCATAAACATCACGCTTAACATAACACCACCATCCTAACACGAACAAGAGGATTACACCTTCCATCATATGACAACTGCTACTGGACCTTCAACTCTTCTTTAACCATAGATTGAAGCAAAAATGTTATTGATTGTAACAATAAGGATGGTTAAATCTTCAAAACAGGTCTATAATGGCAAAATATTGAACCACAATTGTCAATTAAATCTGCCCTTAAGGATCCACTTCAGTGGCAATTAGTAGGCAATGGTTTTGGAAGAAGGGAAAGACAAGAAAATACCTTTTTGAAGTCATTTAGCATTAAGTAAGATGCCCTGGAGTAACCTGCTTCCTTCAAAACTTGGCTCAACGCTTCCTGCAAAGGGGAAGAAAAGGAAGTGAAATGAAATTATTAATCCACACTGAAGTCAGTAGAGAAAC
Organism: Erythroxylum areolatum; assembly: GCA_024520975.1. Classification (NCBI taxonomy): domain Eukaryota; kingdom Viridiplantae; phylum Streptophyta; class Magnoliopsida; order Malpighiales; family Erythroxylaceae; genus Erythroxylum; species Erythroxylum areolatum. The sequence goes on along the minus strand of JANIJH010000005.1, from coordinate 8,524,217 downwards.
AATCTGTGGATCAACTTAATCGAATCTCCACAAAGATTAGATCATATCTCAAACAATTAGATTTCACTCATACAAGACACAAGATACTTTATAGATACCTCTCTTTGTTCAGCAGTCATGAAAGAACCAGATAAGTCCTCAAGCACTTCTAAAATGTCACTGAAAGAAACTTTTCCATTACCATCTGCGTCATATACTTTGAAAATAACTGGAAACAAAATAAACACAAGAAAAGACAACGCATCATGTTGAGTCAACAGCCGCAGAACACAAGAATTATGAGATAATTGGAGTCAGATCAAATCAAGATATCCAACTCTAACAAACAAAACAAAGGTTTTTGACTTACGTCCTATTTTCTGCTCTGCAGTTGCTTTTGCACTAAAAGTAGAGAGGAAGGCAACGAAGTCCTTAAAATTTAAGCCATCCACCATTTTCAGCAGTCTCTGCAAGACAAAAAGTTATGAAGTTTTCACACTCAATCTGTACTCCACTTCATATCAACAAAAGCTCCTCGAAAGATAACCTGAGAAAGTGGATTCATTGCAAATTCAGGTACCGATAAGAATTCATCAGCCGAAACGAATCCTTTTGCATTTCGGTCTAGTTGGCAAAACCTCTGATACAGTGACACTATTTCTTGCTGAGAAACTGAGTTTGAAACCAAAAATCATCATATTGAGAACCAGAACAAGTATTAACTGTAAATGAATAACCAAAGTGAAAAGGCAAACATAAAAAGCAGCAGAAAGACAAAAATACAGAACTAAGTAAAATAAACAAAAGTTAGATATAACTTACCCAGATTATGGCAGTGTTCTTGAACCTCTTCTATATCATATTGAGTTAGCATCGATGACGCGTTCCCCATTGTTATCCTAGAAAGTGTAAAGTACAGAACTTTAAGAAACTGAAACAACAGTCAATCTTCCGCCAAAATACCCATCGATCAAAAATGAAAAAGAAACAAAATTTCAGAGTAAAAAGTTGATGAAATTATGAAACTCCACGAAATTGAATAGACAACAAATTAAAATGATCGAACTGCGGTGAACACATAAACACATAAAACCCAAATCCAAATCCAAATTGTCAGAAAGATAAGAACACTTTATCTAGTCACTTAGCAACCGCCAAAAAGCGAGAAACATTTTACGAGAGAAATGAAGAGGGTGCTTACTTCAACCAAAAAGATAAGATACAGAAACATGAAAATTCAATGTCTGAAGGTTTTGTAAGTGATGTGGAAACGTATGGATTATGGAATAGAGATAAGAACCGTGCGGAGGCTTTATATAACAAAAGGTGGGATCTACCTACGTAGTGGCCATCGAACTCCACTAATGCCAGTCCCAAACTGGCGTAGGTTTTGTCGCTGTCCCACTCCCATGCCACCAAAATCCGTACAAACTTATTATAATAAATTATTAACTTAAACCAAATATAATTAATTTGATTTAAATTTAAAAATTGAGTTAATAATCATATAAGTAATATTTAATTAATTTATATATAATTTTTATATTATATATTTTGTCACTATTTTTAAATTAAAAATAAAAATTAAAAGTATATTTATAAAAGTTATATTTTGTACTCCATCATTGTCTAATATGGTAAAGGTTTATATATGAAGATATTTTTCTGATCATCATTATCCAAAAAGCCCCACCCTATTTGGAAGAGTTGCAGAACCGACAAAGAGTCCTGCCCCTGGTCCACAGACACTTGCAAGCCATGAGTTACATGCATCTGCAAATTTGTACTATCTTTATCCCAAACGTTTGTCGCCAGCTTTGCAGTATCTTCATAGTTAGAAGTTACCACATTCCTCACGAAAACACTGCATTTACATTTAATTTTTGATGGGAGAGGGAATGGATATGTTTAAAGTTAAAACCCCACGCGACAGTGTCAATTCTTAGTTAATAGTATCGAAGTTGATGTACATAACTTTTTCAACAATTAGTCTTAATCCCCATTGGATTACATCTTCAGTCACTTGCACTTTTTAATAGTTGACAAGTCCGTGAAGAAGACAGGCATTATATCAGTAGGGAACAGAGTACACATCAGTCATCCTCTATGATTGCGTACTATTTCGAGATTAAAAAGTTAATTGGACCACTTACGGCAGAGGAAATTTCATCTGTAAAATCCCATCAAATTCACTTAATCACCACCACTTGTTCTAAGATTGAACAATTCTCACTAATCTATACAGCTTGAATCAATCCTTCAGTGATGGATATGGCAGAGGGCTTGGTTCTTCCTGCGGAGGTATTGCTGTCGAAACGTGTCCAACAAATGGTCATAAATGGAGAAGGACCACAACCACCATATGTTTGCAGAGAAGATTGTTCGAATGAAGACAGTTTTCCTGATACGACTCCTCCAATTCCTGTTGTTGATCTCAGCCTCATCTCTTCTCAGCAGCCATGTGCTGCACAGGAAGAACTGGAGAAACTTAGATCAGCTCTTTGTTCCTGGGGCTGCTTTCAGGTCCAAACTCCTAACCTTAAATGATAGTAACATGATCAGAATAGCAGCATAGTTTTACTAAAAGAAGAGAAGTTGAGAAGGCCACTTTAATTAATTGCAGGCAACAGGTCATGGTATCTCAAAACCATTTCTCGATAAGATTCGAGAAGTTACAAGAGAATTCTTCGAACAGCCAATGGAAGAGAAAGGAAAGCATGCTAAAGGAGTCAAGGAATTCGAGGGCTATGGAGCCGACCCTGTCCCGTATGAGGGCCAGTCGCTTGACTGGTCTGATCGCCTGGTCCTTAACGTATACCCAGAAGATCGAAGAAAGCTCAAATTTTGGCCAGAAAATCCAAAATCTTTCAGGTTTGCGGATACTTTAGTGTTGAAACGTGCATGTGTAACAAGAATCTTTCTTTATAGCTTTTCAAAATTGAGACTGCAGAGAAGTTTTGGAGGACTACACCACTAAGATGAGGACATTAACTGAGCTTGTTTCAAGAGCCATGGCAGAGTCATTAAATCTAGAAAAGAATTGCTTCTTAAATCAGTTCGGTGAACAGGGAACACTAGTAGCGAGATTCAACTACTATCCAACCTGTCAAAGGCCTGATCTTGTTCTTGGTCTGAAACCACATGCGGACGGAACAGGGTACACCATTATCTTGCAAGACAATGTCCCAGGTCTTCAAGTTCTTAAAGACAAGTGGATCACAGTTCCTACAATTTCTGATGCTCTTTTCATACTTATGGGTGATCAGATGGAGGTATGTTTCCTTCTTGCAATGTTTGTATATGGGGATCGAATGTATATAAACACTACTCGTTCTCCTCTACTAATTGCATTGTTGCAGATAATGACCAATGGAATGTTCAAGAGCCCAGTGCATAGGGTCCTGACAAACTCAGAGGAGGAGAGGATTTCTGTGGTTGTCTTCTATACTCCTGAACCCAACAAAGAAATTGGACCAGAAGAGGAACTGATCAATAAGGAAAGACCGAGACTTTTCAGAAAAGTTAAAGATTATTCCGATATACACTGGGACTATTACCAGCAAGGAAAGAGAGCTCTTCACGTAGCTAAAGTTTAGACGTTTACAACCACTAGATGTTTGGTTAAGCATTTGGATATCTCAAATCTTAATAAATTGCATGAATGCCGAAGTTTGTACGTATTTGTGACTTCTGTTCTATCATAAAAATTTTAGTACTGTACTATTTTCCTAAACCAAATAAATTTTGATTTGCACTATAATCAAGAGTCTTCTGCTGAGCAAATGTCATGTACTTTTGTGCTTGTTTTCCCGAGAAAGTACCTGAAGTTGGTTACCAAGTTGATCAACCAGCTTGCTACATGTATTTGCTATTATTCATTGCCTTGCCTCAAAGGAATCAATTCAACTATTCAAGTTGTTGAAACTTGAAAATAACATTCGTGTCCAGCAGGCGTTGAAGATGTCAGCTTTTTCCCCGTCTTTCTCCAGGGAACATAATTGTGTTAGCTTGCAAGGAAGGAAGATGCCAAAAGACCATGTTTCCAAAGTTATCACCTAATCATGATATATTCTCTTAAACCCCATTAATCCATTAAAGTTTTATTCTTAAGCCTTCACCAACAGCATGTAATCCAAGTTTGTCCAAATAGATTATACATTAAAATTGAAGATGACATTATCCTATTGTTAGTAACCAACAATAACAAAAACACACACACACACTAATATATATAGAATGATCAGGACAGTTCTCAGCATAGTAAACATGAAGGAATCATCCGTTCTTCCCGTATCTGTTTAGCTAACGGAGCGTGAAGTCCAAGAAATGGCCCTCAATGGCCTACCATTGTCACCGTTTTTATGCAGAGATGGCAAGTCCAGTGATGACAAAACTGGTCGTTTCCGGTCATTGATTTCAGCCTCATCTCTTCTTTGGAACCATCCAACTCAATGGAAGTCAGTCTTCAAGGCTCGAAAGATTTTCGTAACCACCAGCCACTAGTAGTTCAAGTTGAAAGCTTTTGTTGCACAGTTGGAGAACTTGCATCATTTTCAACGAATTGTGAATGCAGGCAATAGATCGCGGGTTTACCAGAGAATTTCTGGATAGGATTTGACAGAAAGTAGAGGGTTCTTCGAGCAGCCAATGAAAGAAAAGAGGTCGACTCATGGGTCCGTTCTGAATGCGTTCTGAATGCTTAATGTTACACCCTGAAGATCTCAGGAACCATAATATGGGGCCGAAAACTGAAACCTTTCCTGTGCTGACTTTTTATAGCTGCTTACTCGATTATGGACACCCAGAAAACCATAATCTTTCAGAGGAATAACACCCTATAATTTTGTAAGAAGTCATGCTCATGCAATAACTTTGGACACATGCCGAGAAGTGTTGGGAGGATTACCCGAAGATTGCAATCTTCGTGAATCAGTTCAGTGAACAGGCAAGATTCAACTGGTCTTCATGCTGTCAGAGTTAAGTTCTTGAGTTGAAAGCTCATGCAGCAGATCACGGCACCCGCTACCTTGCAAGATCATGTACCAGAGCTTCAAGACTTCAAAAACATTCAATCCTGATGCACTCAATCCTTGCAGGGGATCAAATAGAGGTAGCCGTAGCTCCTTCTTTCTCGTTACATCAAATAAACTATACGTTTCTTTCTTGTTTGGGAATGGAGACCTAGCTACTAGATAGTGTACTCACAATAGCTACAATGATGGTGAATATTTTTACTTCTCAAAAATGGTTTCTGCTATGATATTAGTACATAATGACTAATGGAATGTTCAAGAGCCCTGTCACGGAGTTCTGAAAAACTTTAAGCCGGGGAAGGCATCTATGGATGTCTTCTACCTGAACTAAACAAAGACAATGGACCAGAAGACTAGTGATCACTAAGAACAGACTAAGAATGTATAAAAAGGTGAAAAGCTATACTAATATACAATGGGATTACTATCAAGCAAGGAAGTGAGCACCTTCATGTAGCTGCCATTTAGAACATGCACTCTTGGTTTATTTATGGAGATTCCCTATCCTTGGTTATTCCTTTACTGGGAAATAATAAAGAGTAGCCTAGCCTAGCTAAATTACAATTCTAAGACTGGTTTCTATGCTCAAGAATGTATTTCCTTTTGCAACAATGGCAAAGATCAAGCTAAGGAAATTTAATAATACCCTTCTCTGACAGTTTCAAGTTCACGTAGTAGTGAAATACATTAGCATAAACTTTCTAATGTTAGGGCGTATTCTGACCTAGAATAGCAGAAGAGGTCTCCATCTCTAAGTGGTGCCCAAGACAAGTTCCCATTCAGCACATATATTGAACGCGACTTGTTTAGCTGGCTTCAGTACACCCGTTAGATATGAGATGTTCGCAGTCATTAGGTACATTGCATATGAAATGTCTGAGCTCAGTACGTATATTGCCAGATCTGAGATGATGCACTTAGTACTTTTAACAGCAATGAAAGTTAACACTACTATAGACAAGAAGACTGAAGCTGCGAGTTCACGTTAGACATTTGGATCTGTAATTTTACTCAAGCAAATTCGGCAAATAGGTCAAATTAAGGAAAACAACAAGAAACTAAGCACAAACAGTGAAATCTCATCCAATGAATGATGCAGATAGGTGGTACATTCAACATATTTATTGGCACAAGAAACTATCTTTTGGAGCAATTTAAAAAGAAAATTCAAGTACAACATTCGCAGAAGTACAGAGCTAGGAAAGAATGGATTGCACAGAGCTAGTTGACAAAATTTCTTTCTAACAACCCATTTTCACAAAATCTGAGTTGAATTAAGCCAAAATTTGAAAAGCGCTATTTCTGAAACTCATGCAGCCAGATACAAGTAGAGGACCTCATAACATGGATATCAAACACCTCTTCTCAAGTTACTCATCAATTCACTATATCGCTGTGGACATCTGAAGGAGCACCATTGGTAAGCAACCTCTGCAGCTTCTGCTTCCCCCCATCCAAGACCTCAACCTCATCTGTATTCCCAAACAATTGCTTCCTGTAATACTTGTGCAAATTACTAAACAACTCCTTCTTAATCGCCTCAAACGCCATATCCAATCTCTCCAATTGCTCCAGAGCATTGTTATTAAATAAAAACAACCCATAGTACAGCTCAAAACTATCCCCTTTAGTATTCTCCACCAAATTCAACAAAGTCTCGTACCCTTTAGTATTAATAGGCGACGACTCCAACCCAAATTTCTCCAACACTCTACCCATGGTATGAGTGATAAACTGCGAACCCGCGGCGTACCTATCATGCTCCACACAGCTCATTGGCACCATCCTACACCCTTCTCCCGCAAAAATCTCTAAAAACTTCTCACACCTATCAATCCTGTCTTCCTCATTCCCAATCCTAACCTTGTCATACACGAAAGGCAAACCTGTCCACGAATCCTTACCACTCTCTGGTCCAAACATGGGATGAGTACACAACACATCAAACTCAACAGGCAAGTGCTTTAACAAAACAGTCTTGGCATACTCCTTCACAGACAATACATCTACAAAAAGAGTGCTCCTTTTTAGTCTCTGAAACGGGAATGACATGAGAACCTTTTCAGTGGATAAAATCGAAGTGCAGAGGACAACCACTTCTGGGTGGTTCTCACAAAGGTCATCTGGGTTCGTGTAGAATGTGACCCCTAGTGATTTGGCTACTTCCGCGTAGTTGGTTCGCGAATAAGCAAGAACAGTATGGCCTTGACGCGAAAATGTCTTCGCTAGGAACTGACCAAAGTTTCCGAATCCGATAATAGCGATTTTCAGCGATTGGGATTTGAGGTGCTGCAACCGGAGACGGGCCTCGTAGTCGTAGGGTTGAGCGGCATCGATGGCGGCTATACGGAGGCGGAGAGACCGTTGTGGTTGAGAGCGTGAAGGGGAATGGGAGGGTTTTAGGGTGATGAATGAGGAAGAGATTGAGCGATTAACAGAGGGACGGAGATGGATGGCAACGGCTGAGGAGGAGGAGGGGGGTGGCTTTGTGGCGGCCAACGGCGGCATTTTGGATGGTGAATTGAGATGTGGTGTAGTGGCGGTGTTGAGGTTTTGAGGTGACTTAAAACTACACGAGAAGCATTCATGGATATTTTATGTCTATCTTCACTCTTGCCAGGTAATTCTATATTGTTTAAATTTACATTAGATATTTAGTCAATTCTGACCCGTAACTTAGGCCAAGAAACGTGATTAATTTGACATCAAACCTCAGCATTTTTTACCACAAAAGGATAAAAGGAGTAATAAGGTCAACTTAAATTTCCACTTGGTAATTGGGATGGGAAGTGCCAAATGTCTTTCTTTCTTTTCGTTAATTATTGACACCGTCAAAGCTAATAAACATCCTTTTTTTTTTTCCATTTTGTCTGTATCCTAACGGCAAAAACAGCGCATTAAATGATCAACATCCAAACAGGCCTTTCAAAAATAGTATCGACCTCACTAAACTAGGAAAACTACATGGGGAAAAGATCAATTTGTGAGTAAGAACAGGATTGTTGGTCTCTCTCTTTCTTGTTGCGCTCTATCTCAGAAAATCTTGAAGAGCAGGCCACCGTGGGTGGCAAAGAAGGGAGCGAAGACCAGCGACTCCACTGCCATGAGCTTGATGAGAATGTTGAGTGATGGACCTGAAGTATCCTTCAGTGGGTCACCAATGGTATCACCAATTACAGCAGCTTTGTGCGGATCAGAGCCTTTGGGACCAAGGGTCCTTGCATGCTCCGAGGCACCAGCCTAACAATAAAACCCCATAGACTATCACTTACTAAAACAGCCATAATAACAAGTCACAACGTAACAGCACATGACAATTTTTAGGTTTTACGGTACCTCAATGTATTTCTTAGCATTGTCCCATGCACCGCCAGTGTTAGATGCAGAAATTGCTATCTGTTAAACAATCACAGACCAGAAACGTAACAACAGTCAGCAAAATATAGCTGCAATAGGTATCGCAGATTTTGTTCTATTTGGAATTGTTGGCACATCAAATTGCTTCACCTGAACACCAGAGACAAGGGAACCAGCTAGAACGCCAGAAAGCGTCTCAACACCAAAGAGGGTCCCAACTATGAGCGGTGTGAGCATGACTAAA
>JANIJH010000005.1:8450193-8465049 GCA_024520975.1 Erythroxylum areolatum | reverse complement strand
ATCTAACCAAATCTTTTATATGGATTATAACATAAGTAAAACTAATATAAAAAATAAATATTAAAACATATAAAAAAATCAAATACTATTATATAATTTTCAAAATAAACGTAAAGATGAGTTTGTGGATATTGTGAGAATTATGTGTAAAACATAAGGATAAAAGAGACTAAAAAATAGGTTCATTAATTGATTTAAAAAATTCACTCAAAAAATGCTTTTTTGAGAAGCTCCAAATTTAAACTTCTTAAAATGTTATATTTTAGCTGCCAAAAAAGTTATATCTACTAAAAAAATATTTTTTCATTTACAGTCAAATACTCATTTTCTTTAAAAAAAACTTTTTTTAAGAAAAAGTACTTTTTCACTATCTAAAACTTAACAAAACATGCACTTAAAAGAGTTAACAATAATAATAATAATTTTATAATGTTTTGATAATCATAATTACATGTATATGCGAATCTAATTAAACTCCAATAAAAAGAGATTTATTAGGTTAAATTTGGTTAGCTATTAATGCTATACACGAGAAGTCATGTCTAATATCTTAAATTTTATAGTATAAATTTAATAACAAATAATAATATTGTAATAAAAACAAACCACTTTTTTACTATATATAGATATGATTTTCCTACTATTATTAAGGGTTGGTCTAGAAGAATGTTGCTCCATTTCTTACGCTATTCTATGACCTATAGATTGATTCAAAGTATTAGATAAATTGCACTTAGTTTATATAGTTAAGAAACAAACTTTTAGGGAAAAGAAGTAATAGCAAAGAAACAACATAGAAATGAATAAAGCAAGTACCACAAATGTCAAAAAGCAAGCACCAAAGACCAAACCGTTGCAACAAAGCAATTATCAGAAGAGGAGAAGAGTAAAGCAAAGAAACTAGAAAGAAAAAGGACCAAACCAAACGAGCCTGAAAATAATGAGAAAGTAATGTCAAGTGCAATCCCACACGCAAACTTAACAGAAAAGGCAAAGTAACGAAGAAAGAATGGAAATGCGCGGCCTGACTTGCTATTCATGTCGGTCCTGATAATATTGGTATCACTTATTTTGTTGTTCTACCTTTAGGGTGTCATAATCTTCTTTTCAAGAATCAGTCAGGGCACTATTTCTTCTTCTTTTCAAGAATCAGTCAGGGCACTATTTCTTCCGCCTAATTAGTATATGATATATTCTTTCCTTTTACGAAGAAAAAGGAAAGAAGTGAAAGAAATTTTACAATCGCAAAGACAAAAGAAAGAAGTCAACTTTGGTAAGGCACTGAAAAGACCTGAAACTGGGGTCTGACCGTGACCAGCCAGAGGAAGAAGAGTCCTTGCACGCAGCCTTCTGCTAACTCTGCAGAGTCTCACCCTCCCCCGCTGACCCGCATGACTTCATCATCATTCAATGTTACATTTACATACAGCTCATTTATGAATATCACACGCCACACTTACTTCTTTTCAAATTTCAAATCCTCCCCTCCAACTCCAAGTCTTTATCTTCACTGTTATTATAGCTAGTGTTGGTCTTACTTCTACACCATGATTTTCCTTCTTATGGTTTCAAAATGTGTAGGAGACGGGTAGTTTTGTATGTTTGGTCGTTAGAGTTTGTGTCATTTACAAACAACTTGAAAAGAAGTGATTCCAATACTTCATCAATATCTTAACCTCCTTGGTCTTACAGTGATCTTATTGCTTTGACCCTAAAAGAAAGTTGTTCATTTTTATTTAATTCAGTATAAAGAAAAGTTAACATTGATGAAATAGATTACTGTTATAATAATAAGGTTAATTATAAACATGATCCAAATGATCTTTAAACAAAGCGTGTACTCAAAATCTGCATAACAGAAATCACTAACTTGGAAATGTAACAAACCCTCCACAAAAGGACAGAACCTAATGCATTGTAGAAAAATATGTGAACTCTCATTTTCAAATGTCAAGTGTTGACACTGAAGAATCCAAAGACAAATTTCCTCATAAATTTCCCACATCACCACCAAAACTCAAAAAGCAAGAGCTCCTTTTGTAAACCCTTTAAAACCCCATCTATACTTTTCCCTGTCCAACCATCAAAAACCTGAAAAAGCAATAGAATTTCCGAATATTTCATGCTCAAGCTTTAGTCTTTATCTTCATTCATGGCCTCCACTTCTAACGCCAACACCACTACCACCACCATGAACCACCACCAACCCACCTTCGGATCAAACCCATCTAACTCTTCCAACACCACCTTTGTTCAGGCTGACCCATCAACGTTCCGGACCATAGTCCAGAAACTCACCGGAGCACCGGACGAGCCGTCACCGCAAAAACTCCCCGTCACCCACCAAACCCGATCCACCAACTCTCCAGGTCCTAAACGACCCGCATTCAAGCTCCAGGATCGTAGACCAAGTGCTAAGAATCTCCAAATCAACCTCGGCAACAACAGTTCTAACATAAAAAACAATGCTTCTGATCATACTGATCTTTTCCATCTCAGACAAAGAGGATTCTTGGTATCACCTGTGTCAACGTTGGACTTCTTTGCAGGGCGTGCGAGTCCAAGGTCACCGTGTGAAGAGGAAGAGAGGGCCATTGCGGAGAAGGGTTTTTACTTGCATCCAAGTCCTCGCAACACGCCTAGAGGATCTGAACCGCCAGAGTTGTTGCCTCTGTTTCCTTTGACGTCGCCAAGAGAGAAATATGATGATTCCAATTCCTTTTCTTGAATAGGAGAGGCTACAAGGCAGGGCTAATCAGTAGAAATTGTGTTCTATGAGATGTATTTAAGGTCCTTCTAAATTCTTACTTCTTGTTGTTGGCTAATTTCCTGTTAGAACTTAGCAGTAGCTGGGGTGACAGGTAGCTTGTGTCCTTGCTCTGTATATGCGCTTCGAGCACTAATTTTGTTACTTTTCAGTGTCGATTTGCCTTCATTTATCCAGCCATAGATAAACTCTGACAACAGGTTTCTATGAATGTGATTCAAGAACTCTATCTGTCATCTATTTAGAAATTAGGTTGGTAAGAACATGGTGAGCTACCTCGTTCCTGTCAGATAAGAAAATCTTCCAAATTATCCTTTCACCAATTGCATGTGCAAACAATTACATCTATAACTACTTTATCAGTTCAGTTTTATATGTAGTAGTTTTGCGATCCCATTTGTATCAGAAATCCATCTCTTTGAGTCTGAGATAAAGGTGTAGATGAAAGAGATCGCCTAGATCTATAAGTATATCAAAGTTGTTTAGTACTTCTTCCTCCTTTTCGATACGAAAATTCTTTCCTGGATTGAGTGAAAAAGGTAAATCTATAGGAGCCTCACTCACTCCTGTTATTTAACACTACATTTTTACGTGTCAGGACTCAGGAAAGTACATTGATATCATTGAAAGGAAAACCTTGAAAAGCGTCTGTAACTAAATGGCAGTCATTGTACTATCATTGCTCCTGCTCTCTGACGTACGGTTCGGAGGTTAAAAACCTAATCAGATCTCTGCCGTGAACTTTCTAATGAACGGCTGAGATTGTATCAAGACGAATGAATAGTTTCATTCACCTGTTGACTTCTGCCCGAAAGCTTCCAAGCTCTTACAGGTATTATACAGAAGACGACAGGTTAAGTCCAAATCCTGCAAGAAAACAACAGTCGATCTGTTCATCAACTTGGTTACATCGAACAGAAAACTGGGTGTCTAAAACTTACAACCTTTTCCTACTCTTTTGTTGGAACGTCAAGGTCTCGAGTTTTTCCAGAGAACGGTAAGATGGAACAATTCAGAGAATTTTTACTTGACGCCAATATTGTAACTTCATGTCATTTTCTACTATTAGAGCCATTATATTTATAGCAGTTGATAGTAGCTCTTATATAATTATATCCAAACCTCATACCAAGTTGATTGATCTCCGTTTATAAATGAAAGAACAGGAGAAAAAAAGTTTTATTTAGAGCAAATAATTATATCAAATCATTCTTAAAATAATAAACTCAATTATCATATTTGTCATATTGTAATAATTGGATACGGAGAGAAATAGGGACAGGTTTTGAATCTACTTAGCTAGAAAATAATGAAAGGACAAGGAACACATGCAGATGAAGGGGAAAAACAAAACCAAGAAGGGTGTTTTAGCACAAGAACAATGCGATGCTCTTACAAGTAATTAAAGTGTGGCATAACAAGTTTTACACTTAGATGAGTTAGCTTTTCTTTTGATCAAATGAATGAAGTATTTAAGAGTTCCTCCAGGCTTTAAATTGAGGAATATTATAGATAATTACAATGGCCATTTCTTGTAATTACTTCCACGTAAATATCTAAATTAGCTAGCAACTTGTTACCTATACCAATTTAAGACAAGTCTGTAATATATGGGATTTGTAGTCTTAAGACGTAAAAGGTTATAGTTTTGCTATTTACATTAATACCTCCAATCTAAGTTGTAAGAAAATTTCCTACGAAAACTTAAATACAGGATGATGCAATTAATTCCACCTGGGAATAGATTCCCAATGTCAAACCAACCTTCTTACAACCCCAACAATGATTGCTGCTGCTGCTCTTTGCTTCTGAATGTATTTCTAGTCCAAGAAGATGCTCCAGTAAACTAGAAATAGACTAGAAATAGGGAAAGATAACATCTCTCACTAGCCCCCAAAGAGTGCATGTTCTGAATCAACTATGAAAAATTATCAGAACAATTGGTTTACTGACACATGTATTAGGTAAATTATTAAGCGTATAAGAGTAAGTACTGCGGGTTCGTATCAATATAATGCTCGTCAAGTTCTGCATGCACATAAGGGGATGGATTATACACTTCCGAAACAACTCAGAAATACTGGAGGGAAGATGATGTTGCAGTCTTATGGAAAGATACAATATTGAGCTACCAGATAAGGTTTGACGGTATGTAAATAGAAGTGCTTCAGATTTCTACGTACGTACATTCATTTGCTGATGGAAAGTAAGGAAGGAGGGATGTTACGTTGCCACATGTTGTTTCTTCCAACATGTAAAAACACAAGGAGAATCCAATGTAAGAACTCTTCAATCTCCATAGGAGTTTCTGGTTGTAGCCTGGCAATTTCCAATAAAATAACTCTTGGTGATAAACAAGAAAATAGTCACAGCGAAGCTTTCATTGGCACTCAGCCTTTTATTGACAAAACAAAATTTGCGAAGAAGATGAAACCTCAATTTATACACAGATACAATAGGAACATGCCGAGTTTGATGCTTTTAACAAATTTTTACACCGATTCTATGTATAAGAAAATTTCCCTCTTTTTATCCAGTGCTAAAATGTTATGTGGGCGAGGCTGTTTTATTATCAACCAGATAAAAAGGCAGCAACTTTCCTGTTGATTAGCTTTACTTTTTTCACTCTTCAACGAACAGAAGCACAGATTGACTGCTGCTGGTTGTATAACCCAGGGACTCCATTTTGGAACCGCTGCTTATTTCTTCTCCGCTTTGCCACAACTATGAATCCATCACCATCGCCATTCTTATTTTTATTTACAGTTGATGTTTTCGCCTGCTCATTGTCACTGGACTGAGTGGAGAAGTTTGCCTTTCCTTCATTTCCCTGGAAAATTTTTATTATTGCACCGTCATTTGCAATTTCATCAAAAGAATTCTCAGAGCCAACAAACTTGTTCTCACTAGATATAGGTTCCTTTCCCGAATCCATGTTATGTTGGACTGATTTCACAATGAAGCTTAGCAGAATCTGCCTTGCAAGTTCTTCCTTTCCAGACGGACTGCTTTTTTCTGAAGTGGCATATTTCATGTCATTGCTGGATTCATTATCAACTTCTTCCTCTTTACCCTTGCTTGTCTCAAGCAAAGGGTTTGCCTCTGTTGAAACACTAGTATCTTCACTTCCAAAATGTGCTTGGCAACCTCTCCTCGGTACAAACTCGGGTGCATTGGGATTCATAGATCGAGGAGGCATTCCTGCAGAAGATCGTAGTTTCAATAAACTCTGTCTCACTCGGCAAGCCTGGTTGGATCTATAGAATAGAGGTGATCTAGGTCCACAAGCAACTCTAGCAGCAATAGGAGGTGCCACCGGGGGTGCAACCACGCCTTGACTGTCATTTACATCATAAATATTTGTCACAGCCACCATTTTCAGTGGACGAATCATGGGGAGAGCTCCTGGACTAAATGGTTCAGCTGCAGCAGAAAGTTTACTTCCATTAATTTCCATTGACTTTTCCTGGTCACAAGGGTTCTCTTCAGGCTCAACATCAGATTCTGATTGAGTTCCACAATTTCCCTCCAAAACATCTTCACCCGATATCTTCTCATTGACACAATGACTTGTTTCTTCCTCCTTCGATCTTTCAAAAGGAATGCTAGATAAATGGGTCTCGGTCTTTTCCTTGCTGGAATCTTCTACTGTCTCTACAGATGGCTTTAAAACTGAACCTGGGGGTGCCACAGCTACTTCCTTGTAAGATATAGATTTACAAGCAATAGCAGCAAGGTTTCCTAAAGTAGATGAAGCTTTAGAATTACAAACTTTTGTCGCATCCTCCGTAATTCTCTTACTATGATTCTGTATTTGCTCAACTGGAAACTCAGTTTTAGAGCTGCCATTAGTTGTTTTCTTGGGAGGAGAATTGATTTCCAGCCTGTAACTACTTTCTCTGAAATTGGATAACCGAGCACCATTTGCGTTTAGCTTTGCCAAAGCTGGTCGCCTGATGCCAGATTTCCTGCCATTAGTATTACCTGATCGTCCTCTTTGATTGGCTTCTTGCCATCCTTCATCCAAAGTTGTTTCTTCAACTTCTTCACTTGAAAATGTTGACCTGAATATATTAACAGCATCGTTTCCTTCTTCTCCGTCATAATGAACTGTGTCCACATTCACTTCCTCAACGTCATCTACCATGGCTGTCACACTCTGTAAGTCATCATGATTCACCGCATCTTCCATTGTTACTGGTTGATCAGCTTGACTAGTTTTATCATGAAACTGCAGCATCTGGCAAATTGTAATAAGAAAAACTAGAATGACATTCTATCATCCCTAAGTTGTGCAATTTAAACCAAAGTTGGATAGCTACAACATAATTAATACATTCTATGAATAAAAAATTACCTGTTATCCTTAGGAATGTAACAATGTAAAAGAAAGGAAATAATTTTTCCAATTTCGATAACCTGGATAGGACTATTTTCCAAGTTCCCAATAATAATAAATTCTTCATTTCAATAACCAGTTCACTCAGTAAACTGATTTGGAAATTTAACAAGACTTCATCAGAATGGCAAACTGATTGGGATTGCCTTTTCTATTTCATTTTTATCCTCTAAAAAGAGCAAGGAAAAGTCAAATTGTCAAGATTATATTGTCTTTTGACATGAAACTAGCAGTGCCAGTTCTAAACACAAGTTTAACTTGCCCATAAAGACATACAAAACTATATCTATACATAATAAGCAAGTTGAAGTTTTACCCTTGTACGCCTCGGTTTCCTATATGTACCGCCTCCTCTTGAATCTTGACCTGGACTGATGTAATCTAATAGATCTGATACACTGCAATAAAGGATCACAGATTTGATACCAGAAGATATAGTTGCATTCCGAATACAAGTAATGTGGAGGATACCATATCAATACCTAAGATGACCTTTGCTTGCAATGGATGCATCTGGCTTGGGAGTTCCATTTCTTGCAGCTTCTTGCTGTTCAAGAACCCTGGATTCAAAATATTCAAGCCATGCTGCAGCGTCCTGCACAAAAATGTTTCAGAAACCCATGTTATGCATACAGATGGACTCCCAAAGCAAAGCCATGGATTATGTACAACATTAATTAATTCTTCCATGCCTTCAGGATGGAGAATGAGTAGGTCCCAAGGGCTTTAAACTCCTACAATTATGGCATACTTCTAATGTACATTACGCGATTAGCAAGTATTTCTGCAACACACTCTAACTCTGTATTTTCTGATTACCTGAGTGCGGAGATCCTCTGATCCAAGTTTTTCTTGAAGTATTTTAAGTGTAGTTTGCTCATGTTGAACACTTAAGGAATATGCTTCCATTAGTGAAAGAGCTATGGCTATGGCATGGTAGCTTGCTGCTGTCTGCAAGTAGAAAAGCAAACAAAGAAATCTGCATCAATAGTTCTTCAATCACTTTTTGATTTTGCATACAAACAGAAACAAATATTTGTATTTGCCTCAAAAAGTTAAGCATGTGTATCCAATGCGAGAGAGAGAGACCTGTATGTGATCCGCTCCTAACAATCTCTGGTTGCACTTTAGAGCTTCATGAAGATATCTGAGAGCAATATGAACATTCCCAATACCCTCCTCCATCATTGCCACATTGATAAATGTTGCAGCAGTATTAGGGTGAGATAATCCACAGGTAAAATGGAGTAGGTACAAGGCACGATTTACATATCTGCCAAAAATATTTAGCGTTCATAAGAGAGACTATAGGAGGACGAATGAAAAATCTTAAAAATTGGAGAGGACTTGATAAAGAATAATTGAATAAAACAAGGATATAACTGCATAAAGAAATAACTGCAGGACACAGGAAGCAATCAAAATTAAAGAAATAACTGCATGAAATCGCGCTTCCATGTAAATAACTGGTTTTTGTGTAGATAACTTAATATAATAAGCTAAATTTTATTCACTTTCTACGCCAACCCTTTTTAATCCAGTCACTTATATATTGAAATGACCATAGATGATTGGCAAATATATGATGAGCCAATAAAGGACTGGCTTTGTGACTTACTTCAAAGCTAGCTCAATGTGTTGGAGACGATAATAAAACACGGATAGATCCCCATAGCCTTTCATTGTGTCAGGATGATCAAGCCCAAGTTCCCTCTCATTGATATCTAATGCCTTTTGTTGATAAATAGTTGCCTGAAAAAGTAAATCATATTTAGTATATCCACAGATATATCTACACTCAATTAATCAGAAGAACCTTGTTTAAATTAAAGAGCCGGCAATTTTATATGGATGACAGTATTACAACTCATATTGTAGTTTGTTTTGAACGGCTTCAATGCTTAAACGTCCTAATTTGTAAACCTCTAAGCCTCTGCTTGACAGCAAATAGAAAAAGTTTCCTCCTCTTGAATACCATTCGAAGGAAAGAGATTTCATGCTCAATCAAAGTAACACTTTCTATTAACCTAATATGTCATTTGTCTTTCTTTGAAGATCCATGTTGCCATTTAAAGCAAATGTCCATAACACAAATATCGAACGGCCAACTCAGTCTTATGTATAGCTAAGAAGTTAGTTTACCTGATTAAAATCGCCAGTGTGGTAAAGAACTACAGCTAGAAGACTATAAGCACTTGCAGTGGTTCGGTGATATGGGCCACAAACAGCCATCACTTTTGACAGTGCCTTCATGATAATCAGAAGTGAATATAAGATCAAAAGTTACTCTCCTTAGTTATAGACAATTCATCTTGTATTTCTTCAGATTGAAAGGGTTTTACCTTAGTTCCATAGCTAATAGCATCCTCCAGTTTTCCTTTATCAAGGGCAATCTTGGACGACTCTAATAAATTCCGTCCATCTGCCGATGCTAATCCTACATGCTGTGAAGCAAAGTAAAAGTATATAATTCACATCAAATTTATTGATGGCTTAATACAGAGAAAAAGATAGATCAAACTAAGAGAGTTCCTACCTTACACACAGGAACCAGGCTGATGATATCAGACTTCCTAAAGGGATTAGGAGAGTCCATGTCATAATCTCTAGGAACCAACTCCAACCCAACCTGCACAGTATTGATATTGATATTACTCTAGGGATATATTGAGCAGTCCAAGATTTCAGAAATAAATTAAACTCAAAAAGAAAATACCTTTTGGCAAAGTCCGCGGAGAATTGAGAACTTTCTTAACCACTGTAATTCATGTTTTAATGTCCAGTCAAACCTTCTACCAACAAAAGTTCGCAGCCAGTGCAATCTGAGAGCTTCATCATCTTTCAAATATTGGCTATCTCCTACCCAAGAGCATTCAAGTAAGAAGTTTAGGGTTGAAGCAATTGCAGGAGCTAAATCAGCCACACTGGGAACCGCTGCAATAACTGCCTTAAGTATGTGTTTAAAAGCTCGAGTAACCATCTCATGAATGCAAAGTGCTCTTATATGAGGAAGCTTCTCTGCAAGTTCTACCTGTTAACAAGAGAAAAGAAACAGAAAAAGAAATATCATGAAGCTGCACTTGAGGATTTTCAAAGATACAACTCCACATACATACATAAACAACACATATTATTACTTAACTATGCATTTGTATAGTGAGAGATAGGAGAAGATGGCTGAGTCGGAGTAATTGCTTACCACACGACCCAAAGAATTCATCTGCAATCCCCTTAAATGCATGAAGTCAGTCAGTGTTCGGCCATCCACTGGGGAAAGCTCAAGCGAGCCAAAGTCCGTTACCTAATTTTAAGTATGAGAGATAGCATGAGCTATATGTCTAATAGTTAGTGGTCTTATTGGCACAAAAAGTACTGAGCATCAATATTGTTACCAGTTTCGGCAAAGCAATTTCATCATAGTACTCATGTGCCATACTGATAAGTTCATCTATCGACTGTAGCCAGAGGTATAGCAGTGCAGTTAGAGCAAGAAATGACCAGAGATGTAACAAAAGAGAAAGAACAGCAACACGAAAAGAATCCAATGCATAACTTAGAGCTCCTCTCACAAACCTTCAAGTGAAGACCAGTTCCTGTTCCTTTCAGACGTAAGAAAGCATCTTCAGTAATCAAATTCTTCAATCCATTCTTGCAGCAGGTCTCTTCAGACCCATTAGGTCCTACATCAGTTCCCAAGCTTTCATTACAAATGCCAATTTCATTGTCCTTCTCCTGGTGTGCATCACTCATGCTATCTTTCTTGTCCCTTTTCTTCAAAAACTTAAATTCCTTTCCAAGACCTTTCACAGTATGTTCAATATCATTATCAACCACAGAGCTTTTAGACTTCATATCTGCTGTTTCCTGCTTTTGCAGATGTTGCAACCAAGATGAGCCAAGTTCCCACCTAATAGACCTTTCAGAAGAATGGTGATTCTCCCCTAACTTGATCAAACTTTCTTGAACAATTTGTCGAACCAGATGCCTAGATTCTTCAAGATCATCCAAAGTGGAGATAGGTGACTGACCCCCTGTTGATTCAGTACCACAAGAGTTCTGAAGCAGAACCCTCAAGCTGCAGTGAGTTTTGAAACCTTTAAGTCGATAGGACATCGCGAAAACATTGTGTGAATGCTTGCGTTCAGAAGTATATTTAATACAAGATCCAAAGATTTTGACGTGAACTATTGCAAAACTTCTAAAGCTTTTTCCTTGAGAAGTATATCTTTAAAAAAGGCATGAGACAGAATATGCAGTGAAACTAATCTGATTAAATGCACCTGCCTGTTATAAGATAACTAGTCATACCACCATAACAAATATCGAATTCACGATAGCAGATAGCTGCTTTTACTATATAGCCGGTACAATTAGAATAAATTCTCTAATAGAATGTAAGATTGTAAAGTGAGTAAGATCTATTTTCATGCTACAACAGCATCTTTCAGTTTTTACGATTGTATCTTACATATTTTCCTATATTAGTTGAGACAAGACTGATGATCATATCCTTTTGTTAATTGCTTATCATAGAGTTTCCTAGCATGCTACTGGTATGTGTTTGCTGTGGCCTGAAGCCAATCTTTGTGATAGGGATAGAATGAGATTGTCAATCAGACCTATTAACATTAAGAGCATTAGCTCCCCCATCAGGTTGATCATTGATTTCAATATCTTGAGCATCACTGTTTCTCTTCTTCATGTTGCCAGCAACTTGCACTGTTGCATTGTATCCACAATGTCTAACAATGACAACACCTAACGCTGCGGTATCCTGTGTCAAAAATTTGCAATGTTGTTTCAGCGCTCTATAAACAATGTTTAAGTAGCAACATGTTCAGATGAGGTAAAGATCAAATCCAATGTGAGTAATTTCGATGCTATTATGTGATTCACAGGAAGAAGGGTCTAAAGAACAATACAATCAAGATGACATTCATAATACTGATATCCATGTCCTGGACCGAGCTCCTCTGAGCTTCTTGATCGTCCTTTTAAGGAAAGAACTAACCTTGATTCAAATGGTTATGTGAAAAATATTTATGTATTAGTAATCTCACAAAGTACACAGTTCTCGTCTACACAGCTGTCCAGAATTAGTAGAAAGGGAGGTCAGGAAGGAAAAACAACAATGAAACTGCAGATGGTTTAGACAATCTCTGTACAAAGAAAAAGAGATATGGAAAAGGAAAGCTATTTAACATCAATGAATAAATGCACCCAACTAATGTTATCTACTAATCATAGAAGTACAACCTATGGCCACACCAAAGGGTTTGTTGTCCTACGTGCATGTGAGATTGAGTAGGTACTTCAATGTTAGATGTAGAGAAAACAGTTGCACTTACGTGAACAACAACACTCTCATCAGCTGTTATTCCTTTAAGCAAGTTCCTTTGCATAACTTCCTTAGCAGAGGCATCAGATAACTCAAGTCCAAATTTTACCTCAGACTTTGAATTGATATTAGCATCATCACGTTTGACGACAATGGACAGGTCTCCTACACGATCCTCAAATAAATTTGAACCCGAACAACAATTTACAGCATTTGTAGTAGAATCAATGAGGCGCCGGATAACTTCTACAGCTTTAAAAATTGAGACATCAACAAATTGGCTATGAAGCAAAAATGCTTTCCTGTCACGGACCACTCTTTCTTCCTCTGTCTTGCATGGTAGGCTTGCCAATATTTCAAAATAGGTGGCCCATGGTCGAAGATCATATTCACCATTTCTTCCTTGCCCTCCACCACTACCACCCCAACTCTCATCTTCTGATGGTAGAGAAGGGAATTTGGGTGGAGAGTCGCAAATTGATGGAGGAACAAGCCACGTATTTGCACGAAACCCATAAGGAAGATTACCAAACTGGAAAAAAAAAAAATATGACTTCAAATTTTCATCTCAAAAGAAAATCCACAACTGAGTTCACATTTATCGAATGATTCAGTATGACAATAAAATAAAATTCATCACCTTATTGTGCTCTACAAAAGCTTTCATAAGCAAATCATATGCCTGCACCAATGCAACTCCACAGTTTAGTAACTTCAAACTCCATTACAACAATGCAACTCCACAGTTTAGTAACTTCAAACACCATTACAAAATGCAACATTCCTCGAATATAACGCTTTTAACATTTTCGACCTGTAGCAATAAACCAAAATTACAAAGTACCTACATTGGTAAAAGCCTGGCTGAGATTTTGCAGAAGATCCACCAATGAATGGCTCCGGAAGAACTGCTTTCCTACTGCATAAAAGCCCTTCACTGATGCTGCCACATTTATTAGCTTCCCATTGCAGATTTTGATCTACAAAGATGGGTACATTACAGCTTCAGCGACTCCATTCCCAAGTAGTGAAATTCAATAAAAACAGAACCTGTGTGCTTATATCATACATCCCTAATCTCGAAAAAGAGACAATGAAGCACCTGAATCTCAAAGTAGTCGCCTTCGCGCCTCTGCTCTCCATCCTTTTGTTCACATCTCCTCAAATCTTCATCAGAAAATTTGATTTCAAGGTTATGCTTCATGAAAAATTATAAAAACAAAGTACTTTGCATGCTATGGCTGCTTGAATGAAAAACAAAAACTGAATGGTCAACTAAATAACATCATGATTCTCACTCAAAAAACAAAGAAAGTTGCTTAACGCAGAGGAATATAGCAGCATATGTCTTTATGTACATATATACACTTACTGAGGATGGGAGGAGTGAGATGATGGAAAGAGAAGAAGTCGTAGAACTCAGAAAGCTTGGGACTCGGATGAATCGCCACCATGTCTGTGCTCTCCGATGACGGAATGGGGAGCACATTGCTTCCAGAAGGTGCAAGCGGGCTTGGTTGAGGTTTACCGTTAGCATTACTCTTTCTCTCCGACGGCGAAGAGGGCGGCCGGCGCTTGGAGAATCGGGTGGTGCAGGCGACAATGTCGAGGAGTCTCCGCACGTGCGCTATGGCCTGCAACTCCTCCGTGTAGTCCTCTGGTGCAAGTGGCAAAAGTGTTAATAACTCCGAAAGGCAGGGTGTTTTTGAGTGACTAATGTAACTCCCACGTGGTGGTCAAAGTGGAAGACCTTTTATAAGTGTTTTTAGTCACGTGTGCCCAAAGGAGTAAAGGCTTGGTATATGAATTTGAGGAGAGTTAACGGCCAAGGAATAAAAAATTAGTGATTAGCAATTAAATATTATTATAAAGATAATAATTTGGTATTTCACTTTTAGAAAATCTTTCGTATCTTTCATTTATAGTAATTTTTAAAAAAATATCTTTTTAATATTAATTAATTAATTATAATTAATTAATTAAAAATAATTAATTATAATATAATTCATTCATTAACTAAAATATTGTAATTAATTAATTAATTATAATATAATTAATTAAAATATAATTAATAAAATATAATTATTCATTAATTAAAATATTGTTGATCAATATTTTAATTAATTATAATGTAATTAATTAATTATAATATTTTAATTAATTAAAATATTATTAATTAAGTTATTATTATTAATTTTATTAATTAATATATTGTAATTAATAAATAATAATAATATATATTAAAATAAAATAAATTTTATTTTTAATATTTTTTACAAATCAAATACTATCAATAGTAATATTAATAATTTCTTCCTTTTAACTAACCATCATAATTATAATAATAATATT
>JANIJH010000005.1:8411589-8435452 GCA_024520975.1 Erythroxylum areolatum | reverse complement strand
AGTTGTATTTGCTTATAAGATTGAGAATTTGTTTCAGGGATGGCGGGTGCTATATACATTAAGGGGGTTGCTGTTACCCAGTACAAGAGGTGAGTCATATCCGCAAAATTTTGTGTGCGTACATTGCCCTGAACACCTCCTGTTCGAACAATGCTTTTGTACTAAAGAAATTGTGCTTGCTAATTGTGTTGATTTAAGGAATCAGGTTTTAGAATTTGAAACTAGTACATTCAACTTTTTTCTCTCTCCCCTTGTTTAACAGCCAAGGTATATTCCTGTATTGATTGCATGTGCGAAATTTCTTTCTTATGCGATCTACTATCCTAGAAGTATTGTTGCAGAATCGATGAAAATTCTCCCTTGAAATAGTAAGATAAGTTGGAAATATTGTACAATTATGTTTTCTCCTTATTAAGTATACAGTTTTTCAATTATCAATTATTCTTTGATACTAAGTTGTGGTCTTTAGCCAGGTATGCAATACTTCAAAATGGTTGTTTGTGGGACTTTGCATTTTCAATGATGCGATGTATCTCTGATCTTAACTGGCTGCTAATCTATGATCTTCAGGTCTGCTGTGAAGGACAATGACGAGTGGCCTTCCAAATATTCAAAGATATTTATCGAAGTAAGAACACGTTTTAATAGATTGAATGAATTTTCTTTTTCAATGTGTCTCATGGATTACATGGGTTGTTTATGTGAATGGATGTGGAAATTTAGAAGTGTCTATATAACCATGAACTTGAAATTATATATGTTCATGCATGTAAAATCTGAATCCAGTGAGCATTTCCACCAATTGAAGAATTTTGGTACTCATGCAGCTAGATGATGGTCTAGAGCTGTCTTTCACTGACAAGAGGAGATTTGCTAAAGTTCGCTTGCTCCAAGATGTATTTGATTTTAATTCCCAAGGATTTATTTTGTTCCTTTTCTGTGCTTCTCTGTTGAAATGTACACAATATTTATTTTTCTTAATCCTTTCTGGTACAGCCCACTTCCGTTCCCCCAATATCTGAACTCGGCCCTGATGCACTCTTGGAGTTAATGACAGCTGATGAATTTTATGAATCTCTACGCAAGAAGAAAATTGCAATCAAAGCTCTATTACTGGACCAGGTTAAACATCTTGCTGATTTAACTCCAATTTGGACATGCTGTAATATAAGTGTAACATATGAGCATGGAGATCTATGAAATACATCTCCTTTCCAAAATGCTCTGGCTAAATATAACCAATGGGTTATGGGTGTTATACTGTAATCAGGTGTCACTAAAAAGCTAAAATGTAACTGTTCGAGGACTAATGATAAAATAATTAAGAAGTGGTAATTATTGAGACAAAGGCAGTTCAGGCAGCTTTGGAAAGCCAAAAATGTTTGCTGAAATAGGACTAGCATAGATTGAAAAGTTTCCATTTATTTCATCATAATCCATATGCATGTTCATGTTATTTACAAGATAGCACGGTACATGATCCTTTCTTAACTTATTCTCAGCTTTGGGGCATAAACTTGACCTCAAATATTGGGACATTGGGTTTCCGTAGATTATGTAGCTGTAGGAAATTTATCATCTACCAAAGCATTCTTTTTGTATGTGTATCACGATTGTTGCTTGTTAGAGGGGAAATTGTCTTTGAAGTTATAGTTGCTTTAAATTCTATCATTAGTGGTTCTGAGATGACCAGTTTAAGTCCCCATCCTTTGTGGATGCATCCTCTTTTGCCATAGGAAGCTATCAGATGGTCATTTCTTATAGATGAGCCCTCAAAATTCAGTTGTTCAGTTAGATGGCTTTAGAATTTTTTGTGACTAACTTTATGGTCATTTCAAAGCATCCCTTGATTATTATGTTTGCCTTTAACTGTGCTTATTTTCACAGAGTTTTATTTCTGGCATCGGCAATTGGGTTGCAGATGAAGTGTTGTACCAGGTCAGTAAATTTAATCCTCACTTAGCACCTTTAGTTCTTTGTTCGTGGTTGTACTCAAGATTTCAATACTTACCATAATAGTTTGGCTATTGATTTGGTTGCATGATTGCATGTTTACTAACTATTTTTAGGCATGGGTGAAAGTGGTGGCTTCAATTATCTTAATTCTTCCTTTCTATCTTCTATTTCTAAAAGGGACGCATCTTCAACAAGGGCTTACTGGACTTTCAAGGGAATAACATTTCTTTAAAATGCTTATGGATTAAATGAGCTGTTGAAGTGCATCTAGCCTATATATAAAGCATGAACAGATTGGATCTAACTGAAACTGGATAATCCAGTCTTTTCTGGTATCTAGTGACTATGTTTGTTCATCTTAAATTTAGTAGGTTCACTAGGCTAGAACTTGTTTCAGTTAGGGAAAAACAGAAATTGTTAGGTTCTGATTATGCATCTCATACATAATATATATTAAATATACGCAACGAAAATAAACGGAACCTCAAAAACTAGATCTACTCATGCATATAGATATGGAAAAAGCAAAAACATGAAATGTAAGATGTTTACATTTCTTTTTGGCGATATCTTTCGTTCTTTAATCTTCTCTGCATTGAGTTGTCGTAAATTACAACAATCAACGCCGTCTCTAATGAAAATCTACACGAAGATAAAAGGATGAAACCTCACTAGGAGATGGCTAGAAATTTTTTTGTGCTAGCAAAAAAAGAACTCTTGATAGAGTTAGACAGAAAAAGTGTGTGTATGTGAGAACAAAAACCTTTCTTTTTCTTTTTATGTGTCTTACATAAGATACACGAAAATCATCTCAATTTTTTGCACTATTCAGCCTTTCATAACTCCCATCACTAATGAAAAATTATGGGAAGTTAATGGTCATGAATAACATGCATTAATGGAAGTTATGGGAAGTTAATGACCATGAATAGTATGCATTAATGGAAGTTATGAGAAGTTAATGACCATGAATAGCATACATTAATGGAAGCCAACAAAACTTGTTTATAATCTATTCCATGCAACGTTTTCTACCACGATCACATCGCGATACAATCCTGAAACACTCTCATATCTTGAATTACCATTCAAGACCATTTTACTCATCCTTCAAATTTCTTATGTGTGTAATCCATTAGGTTCCCGGTTATGTTGGCCACTTGAATTAACACTTAATTCAAGTAAGTCAATAGTAGTATCTAGCAATACGTCATGATCTCCAATCAACCGGAAAGTCAGTGGTTTGACTACAAACTCTTCCATACGCAATGTTGCCATGCAATTCGTCCTTTTACCATCAATGCCCCACTTGATTCATAGTATGGTCAGTGTCAACTCCCAATAGACTAACTACGTCACATTTAGTCCAAGTGTTATTAGATTTTGTCCTAATGATCTCATTACTTTATGTATCATTGAAAATTATCTTCATGACACATATTTGCTCTAGTCAGAGATTCCCGAGTAATGACCCCGGCAAGAGGCCGTGAATATCATCTCCTTCTATCAAAAGTGGTGAATCCTCTATTGGCTACTCAATTACCTCCGAATACCTCAAGTTGTACCCAATCTAATACCCTATGAGTAACCTTTAAAAGGGGCCGATGAATGTAGTCAAAGTATAGGATCAGTATCCGAGATATCGTTGAGCACTTCAAGTCAAAGGATTCTTGCACCATTGCTATGATGAGACTATCATTGACATTGGAATAGAATATCCATATGATTGTCTCATAGTAGGTCAATCCAATGCACTTATTACCTTTAGTAAGTATCCATATGTTAACTCTAAACAACTTATATTTACAGATTATGAGATTTACTGTTTGATCTAATCAAGGAGTATAATATGCGTTAGTCTATTCGGATTAATGATATCTCATCTCATTAATCCTATGATTGGGGAAAGTTTAGATACTAATAATTATTACACATGATAGGAATCTCATTATCATGATCTCATCCTAATTTCTTCCATGTTATATTTTGTATCAATTTAAGATCAACATCAAATTCATAATCGTATGAACATCGAAATAATGAAAAATGTCTTTATTAATCATAAAATGATTTATACAATAAGTGCTAAAGGTGATTGCCTTTAGAGCACTTCTCTAACAAGAATCCTTTAGAAAGATATTGCCCTCCAAGCATCCCAGTTTATGTTTTTAAGGATTTACATGTTCCAAAAAATTTTCATCGGAAAGCTTCCTTCTTATGAGGGATGTTTCACTTTGTAGCCATTTTGTAACTCAAATATCAAAGCATGCTACTGGTCTCATATTTTCAATCTAATCCCAGGCGAGGATTCATCCACTGCAGATTGCTTCTAGTATGTCAAAAGAAAGCTGTGTCACTTTACGTGATTGTATTAAGGAGGTAGGACACTTATGCTATATTCAGTTTGGAGTCTCATTTTGAAACTGAAAATCTGATTTGTAAAGGCATTCAATTTTCATGCAAATATAGAGGAATCAATATGTAGGTTGTTCATTATGCGGTTGAAGTTGATGCTGAATGCAGTCAGTTCCCTCTCGAGTGGTTGTTTCATTCTCGATGGGGAAAAAAGCCTGGGAAAGTAAATGGTAAGATAATATTTTGAGTGATCATGACAAAAAGTAAATCACTTTTACAGGTCATTGAAAACGCAGTAGAAGTTGGGGCAGATAGTAGTCGGTACCCCAGTAATTGGATTTTTCATTTCCGAGAAAAGAAGCCTGGGAAGGCTTTCGTTGACGGTTGGCTCTTGACCTTACACGATATCTCCTTCCTCCTGTGGTCTGGCCATATATGAGCCTCATCCCTTCTATTTATATTTTTCTCATACACTCTTTATTACCTTTGAAGGGAAAATAAGAAACTGCTTACACTTCTTGTCCATCTATTAAAACTAATTGCCATGCACAGAGACACTGATGCTTTTTATTTTGGTTATGGCAGGAAAAAGAATTGATTTCATAACTGCTGGTGGTAGGGTATGTTGTATTATCTCACTTTTTATCTATTTAGTGGTTTATTTAAAGGACTTATTTCTTCTTCTATGGATTGATGGAAGTACATATAAATAGCAAAAATGTGTAGAATTCTTTAGTTATTTTACGTTTGGATTTAGACAACAGCCTACGTACCAGAGTTGCAAAAGCTAACCGGAAACCAAGCTACAAAAGCAGTGGAAGCCAAGAAACAGCCTACAAAGAAGAAAAGAGGTGGTAAAGATGTCGAAAAGGATGGTTCCAGTGAGTCACTAAGTGAGGACGAGGAGAATGTTGAAAGGGTACAAGCAAAGAGAGACTTGAAGCCTAAAGGGCGTGTCAAGAAGGATTCAAAAGGCAAAACTGATAGTCAAGAAGAAGATGAAAACGATGATGTTGGTTCAGATGAATCTGTGAGCGAGGAAGAGGGAGGCGCTAAAAGGGCTAGTAAAAAGAGAGAGTTGAAGCCTGAAGGCCGGCATAAGAAGCCCTCTAAAAGAGAATATTCCGGGGCAAATGATGAAGAAGGAGGCAGTCAAATGAAGAAGGGAAGAAGAGCAACAACCGCTAAACAAGCCAAGGAAGATCTGACATCGAAGAAGAAACTAAGCACTCGAAACAATAGGTCAAAAAAGTCGAGTAGATAACTTTTGCCATGTGGAGCATAGTTTTGGTCAGCTTTTGATTTACAAATATTGACAGTGTTATTTGCCTATCATCACTCGGTTGCCATGTTTGATACTTTTGTAGTCTGGAAGGTGGAACCGAGTGGATATCTGTATTATGTTCCTTATGTTCCTTCAAGTGTCACTTGGTGACCTTTTGAGCTGATTTTAATAGAGAGAGAAGCGATTTGGATTGAACCTAGCAAGGATGTATCAATTATCAACTAAGACTTTCATTGGTTGGTATTTGGAATCGGCCAACAGGTTCATATTTAATATCTTGATGTCAAGACTTGGACCGCAGAAGATATAGCAATTACAAATGCTTCTTTTTCACGTTTTCTATCGTCATATTATGGCGTAAAGTTGAATAGAATTTACATTACAAGCTGTCATGGCTGTTGAGATTTCAAACAAAATGAAAAATCCCCACTATCGTGCAACTTATTATAACTTCTAATTAAACATAATGCCAAGTGATGCAACAGTGGAACGTGGATAGCATGTGAATCCAAAACAAGTGCAAGGCTCGTATTAGAACATTGTTCACTATATATCACAATAGCTATGACCTTAACAGGCCATTCACACGATAGTCACACGGTTTAAAAAGCCATAAAAAGAATTAAAGGACCATAATAGTGTCTGTGTAACACTTATTCAAGCTGCAACATCATAATCCAGGAAAACACAATATCAATAAAAGCTCAGAATCCACCGCGAAGGCGGAGAACAAGATGCAACGTGGACTCTTTCTGGATGTTATAATCGGCAAGGGTCCTCCCATCTTCGAGCTGCTTCCCAGCGAAAATCAGCCTCTGCTGATCTGGTGGAATACCCTCCTTGTCCTGGATTTTAGCCTTGACATTGTCAATCGTGTCAGAGCTCTCAACCTCCAGGGTGATGGTCTTTCCTGTAAGAGTCTTCACAAAAATCTGCATACCACCACGCAGACGGAGAACTAAATGAAGGGTGGACTCCTTCTGGATATTATAATCAGCGAGGGTGCGACCGTCCTCAAGTTGCTTTCCTGCAAAGATCAGCCTCTGCTGGTCGGGAGGGATGCCCTCCTTATCCTGGATTTTGGCCTTCACATTGTCGATTGTATCTGAGCTTTCAACTTCCAAGGTGATGGTCTTGCCAGTTAGGGTCTTAACAAAAATTTGCATTCCACCTCGCAGACGGAGAACCAAGTGAAGGGTAGATTCCTTTTGTATATTGTAGTCTGCAAGAGTGCGACCATCCTCAAGCTGTTTTCCCGCAAATATCAGCCTCTGCTGGTCTGGTGGGATGCCCTCCTTATCCTGAATCTTGGCCTTGACATTATCAATCGTGTCTGAACTTTCAACCTCCAGGGTTATTGTCTTGCCAGTGAGGGTCTTAACAAAGATTTGCATGCCACCACGGAGACGGAGGACAAGGTGGAGGGTGGATTCCTTTTGAATGTTGTAATCTGCCAGGGTGCGACCATCCTCAAGCTGCTTTCCAGCAAAGATCAGCCTTTGCTGATCAGGTGGGATGCCTTCTTTATCTTGGATCTTGGCCTTCACATTATCAATGGTGTCGGAACTCTCAACTTCAAGAGTAATTGTCTTTCCAGTTAGAGTTTTCACAAAGATCTGCATGCCACCTCGAAGTCGAAGCACCAAGTGCAGGGTGGACTCCTTTTGGATATTGTAATCTGCCAGGGTGCGACCATCCTCGAGCTGTTTGCCAGCAAAAATCAGCCTCTGCTGGTCCGGTGGGATACCTTCTTTATCCTGAATCTTGGCCTTTACGTTATCAATAGTGTCAGAACTTTCAACTTCTAGGGTAATTGTCTTGCCGGTTAAGGTCTTGACAAATATTTGCATGCCACCTCGAAGACGGAGAACCAAGTGAAGGGTCGACTCCTTTTGAATATTATAATCCGCGAGAGTGCGGCCATCCTCAAGCTGTTTTCCAGCAAAAATCAACCTCTGCTGGTCAGGAGGAATGCCTTCCTTGTCTTGAATCTTGGCCTTGACATTATCGATGGTGTCTGAGCTTTCCACCTCGAGGGTGATAGTCTTGCCGGTCAGGGTTTTAACGAAAATCTGCATCTGTTAAATCAAAAGAAACCACATCTAAATATTTATAATCCATACCCAAAACCAAACATTCAATACAACAGCATGTTTTCTTCGAAACACAAGATGATGCAGACAAGAACCCACACAAAAATTTTCACACACGGGAAAACATCAAGATCTATACGAAAACAAGTCAATTTTGGTACGTCGGTTTATTGATCTCATAAATTCATTTCATAAAACAAGAAACAAAGAAGGCATTTTTGAGAAGTTCATACAGAATCCTAGAAGACAACAAAAAAGAATCACAATTCCACACCCTAAAAGCCCAATCAGAAATGGAAGTCATAACATCATATGGCAAATTGAAAACAAGGCACATGCTTCACAAGTTGCAATCATGTCCATCAGATCTATCGATAAAGGATATAAATCGGACGAGGAAAATACTAAAGAACAAAAGAAATCATATTGAAGCGGATCACAAACTTAAAAAAAAGAAGATCTAAACAGGAAAAGGAGCCACCCAAAACTAAGAATTGAAAAATCGAACTATCTTCAGAAGGTAAGAACGTCCGACTCATAATCGGAGAACATAACCAATAGCTGAAGAAAACTCGAACAGATCAAAGCAGCATACAAAAGATGACAGATCTATAAATCAAATCAACTCAACAGAACACAATAACATCACCAGAGAATCACAGATCTAAGAATCGAAATCAAAAACACCGTTCTCTTAACCCAAACGAAGAAAGCAAACACACCCTGAGAGCGAGAGAGAGAGAAAATCTACGCGTTTGGCTGCGAAAAGATTAGAGATATGTGACGGGAGGGCTTGAAGAGGTGTTTTCTTATATAGAAGTCCAGCGAGGGTTGAAATTACCAAATCACCCACTGACCTAGGTTTTACGTGTGCTTATGGACGTCTTTGCCCTTGCCGACACGTCAAGATTAGTTGTATCCATCCAATTTGAGTCGCACCTTATTCTATATGCCCTTTCCTGTTGTTGTATTTCTTTGACTTTGACTGTTTGGAAGTTTTTTCTTTTAATTTTGAGTAAATATAAAGGGCCAATTTTAGATAATAATTTTTTAAATAAAAAATATTATTAATTTTGAGAATTTTAATTATACTTTCAAAATTTTGGAAATAATAATAATTAATAGTACACAATACTACAAATTGTATAGGCTCTTTTTGAATAAAGTGACATAATTTAAAAAATTAAAAGCATATAATTTATATAAAAATTAATAATTTAAAATTTATTAAAATTTCTTAAAATTTAAAATATTAAGTTGATATTTAATATTTTATTTTATTTTATAAGTAAGAAAAAACAAATTTGTACATTTCATTCCAAATTAGAAATGAAAAGCACGAACTAGTTAGCCACCTTTCAAAAAAAAAAAACTAGTTAGCCAATGGCAAGCACACAGAACCTTCTGGCTCCTCTCTTACATTAGGCCTGCGTCACACTCCAGATTTACCCCTTTCTCTCTCTCTCTTATTTTTTTAATATTCCTAAAAGGAGACCGGCGGTGGATTTGGCTTAGACGACGGGGGAGGTTCCAGCTATCAAAAATTGAAAGCTTCGAACTTTAATTCGATGGAGTAGATTCATGAAGCAAAAGGTTGCCAATGGCCATGATTGAGGTCTGTTTTTCTCGCGTTTGCAATGCTTTTTTATCGTTGAAGTGAATAGGGACGGAGTTTAAGGTTTAAAGAAATTCGGGTTTGCAATGTTTGGTTTCGATTTCGTTCATTGTGGGTGTGGTAAGCAGTTATAGATTTCAAAAGTTCGAGTCTTGAGTTTCACTTCTGCCGATTATTGAGTTGATGGAATGGGGAATTAGATTGAGAAGTTATTGCGGCTGTTTAGTGCTTTGGTGGTTTACTTTTTGTGGATAAAGGTAGTTTGGTATCTTGAGTGGCCTGGATTAACAGTGAAGTTTGGGCATGGGTAGAGTTTCGTTTGAGTTCCGTTTGAGTTCATATGGCATGAGTATATAGCCTAATGAATCTTTAGGTTGTTAGGGGCCTGGACCTGGAATTGGAAGCAATGGTAAGTAATACTAGTGAGAGTGAGGATGGGTGTCCGTATACTTGCTAAGTATCATAATCTTATACGTGGGATGATGATCGTGGACTCACGAAACCAGCTGAAGGCTCTTAAATATCCGTGCACAATGTGGCAAGTCATTTAGGAGAACAAACACCTATGTGAAGGATTCTGACTTTTATAAGTCACAAAAGTTTACAAGTTAAACGTTTCATGATTATGAAACAGTATTGAAAGCTGTAGCTTCTAAAACTCTCATTTCCTAAACTTTCCATAAATGTGGTAAAAATGGATTAAAAATTTATGTAACTTGAATTTTAGGCTTGTTGACGGAAAAAAACAAGGGACTTCACTGGATCTCTTTTGTTTCTTACTTTTCAGATTGAAGAGGGCTCTCAAAACAGTGACCAAGTGCTTGAAGAGGAAGGTGATGATCTTGAATTTGATGGCAATGGTCTTGACATTGAGGGCAATGACCTTGAGATTGAGGACAATGGCCTTGATAGTGAGGGAAATAATATCGAGATTGAGGGAAATGACGTTGAGTTAGAGAGCAACAATCTTGAGATTGAAGATGACAACCATGAGATGGGAGATAACGACGTTGAGATTGATGGTGATGATCTCGAGTCTGAAGGCAATGGCCTGAAGAGAAACTGTAAGCAAATTCTTGATATTAGAGACAATGATCTTGCTGAATATAGAGATGACACAACCACAGTAGGTGGTGAAAATGGTGAATGTCAAGGCAAGGACTATCCTCCACCGCTCGTGGGCATGGAGTTTGACTCATATGATGATGCTTACAATTATTATAACAGCTATGCTAAAGAATTGGGATTTGCCATACGGGTGAAGTCTTCCTGGACAAAACGCAACAGCAAGGAGAAGCGTGGTGCAGTGTTATGCTGCAACTGTGAGGGTTTTAAGACTGTTAAAGAAGCAAATAGCCGCAGAAAGGAAACAAGAACTGGTTGTCTGGCTATGATAAGATTGAGATTGGTGGAGGCTAACAGGTGGAGGGTTGATGAGGTTAAGCTTGATCACAATCACTTATTTGATCCGGAGAGAGCCCAAAATTCAAAGTCACACAAGAAAATGGATGCTGGGTCTAAAAGAAAGGTAGAACCAACTGTTGATGTGGAAGTGCGAACAATCAAATTATATAGAACAACTGCTCCAGATATTCTGGGTTCAAATTCTAACGAGGGAGATGGCAGCCACCAAGTTGATACGTCCAAGCGACTAAGACTTCATAAGGGAGATGATCATGTCATCCACAATTATTTTTGTTGGGTTCAGCTTTCTAATCCCAACTTTTTCTACTTGATGGATCTTAGTGATGAGGGGTTTCTCCGGAATGTGCTTTGGGTTGATTCTAGGTCTAGAGCTGCATATGGTTACTTTGGAGATGTTGTCATATTTGATACAACGTACTTGTCAAACAAATACGAGGTTCCTCTTTTTGCCTTTGTTGGAATAAATCACCATGGGCATTCAATTCTGCTTGGTTGTGCCTTACTTGCAGATGACACATATGAAACCTATATGTGGCTGTTCAGATCATGGCTTACATGTATGATTGGTCGTCCTCCGCAAACTATTATTACTGATCAATGTAAGGCAATTCAAAATGCAATTGCAGAGGTGTTTCCCAGGGCTCACCATCGCCTTTGCTTGTCAAATGTTGTTCAGAATATCCTCAAAAACTTGGGTGCATTACATGATTGTGAGGCATTTCAGATGATGCTGAATACTACGATTTATGACTCTCTAAAAGTGGAGGAATTTGAAATGGCTTGGGTAAATATGGTTCAACATTTTCAAATTGCAGATCATGAATGGCTTCAAACTCTTTATGAAGATCGAGAGCGATGGGTTCCAATTTACTCCAAGGATACTATGTTTGCTGGGTTATCCTGTTTCCAAAAGGGTGGGTCCATGAGTCCCTTTTTTGATGGTTATGTGCATCAACAGACTTCTTTGAAAGAGTTCTTTGACATTTATGAACTAGTTTTACAAAAGAAACATCAGAAGGAAGCTATCGATGATATTGAGTCGAGGGATTCAAGTTCCTTGTTGAAGACAGCTCGCTATTATGAAATGCAGCTCTCTGGGATGTATACCAACGATATTTTCAGGAAGTTTCAAGATGAGATAGTGATGATGTCCTCTTGTTTCAGCATAGCACAAGTACATGCCAGCGGACCAATTTTTACATACATGGTTCAAGAAAAAGGAGGTGAGGAGGATCCAAATGACGTGAGGAAGTTTGAAGTTGTGTATGATAAAACAGGAGCAGAAGTGCGTTGCATTTGCAATTGCTTCAACTTTAAGGGCTACCTTTGCCGACATGCACTTTGTATTTTAGACTACGATGGGGTGGGGGAAGTTCCTTTCCAGTATATTCTTGCACGGTGGAGGAAGGATTTTAAACGTCTTTATGTACCGGATTTTGGGTCTAACAATGTGGATATTGCTAACCCAGTTCAATGGTTTGATCATTTGTACAAACGAGCAATGCAAGTAGTTGAGGAAGGGATGACATCCCAAAGTCACTCTATGGTTGCTTGGCAAGCATTCAAAGAATCGTTGAATAATGTCCGGCTTGTAGCAGACAAGCATGTATAATTTTCAGATGTAGAATTATAAGTCATAGAAACAGCTTCTTCTTTCTGAGCTCCGTTTGCCACCGGAGGCATTCTAACATTTGCTTTCCAAGTTAGAACATATTACATTGGCTATAAATTTTCTCTATAGTTTTAAAAACTTAAAAATATGATTCTTTGATATTTGAAAATTTTGAATTTTCAGTTTTTTAAAAATATCTTATATGAAGATTAAAAAATAACAATAGAGTGCATATAGTATGAATATTAAATGTGGACTAATTAAATGTTATTTATATGATCATCTCGAATTGAATTAATTAAATTTAATTTAAATTAATAATTTATTATAATTATCTAAAGGGTAAAGTATATTTAAATCTTTTATATTTTATCTTTTGGTACATTATATCTCCCTCCATTTTAAAAATAGATTTATTGTCCTCTTAACAGTCAAAGTAGATTAAAATTCTAAAGGACTTTTTACCCTTGTATTATAATGGCATCATCACAACTGTACATACTGCAGTTTTTTGGACGAAAATTTTTAGTCTGTTTGTTAATTAACATACATTAAACCCTATATATTTATTGTTTTGTTTCATCGTACCTTTTATTTTAAAAATTAAAATTAAAATATTTTAAGCATGAATTACATTTTGAACATTAATAAATAAAAAAGAAAACATTACTAAAAATATAATTGTTTTCAAAATTACTATTAATTTAAGGAAAAAATTAAAAAAGAAAATTTATTTTTGAAACAAAATTTAAAAAAATAATTAACAATAATAAAATAAAATATCTTCATTTTTATGTTTCTCTTTTGCCAACTCTAAATTATCTTCTTTCGGCTCTTTTTTAGTTTTCTAAGTCATTCCCTTACTCACCGGCTCTCTCTCTCTTGTCCACAGTTTATTTCTCTCCTCTTTTTTCTTCCTCTCTCTACTTTCTAACGGAAAACTCCTTTTCTTCCTAGTTCTAATTCTAGCGACGTCTCTCCCTTTCTGAACGGAAACAACCTATTTTCTTCAAACTGAGGTTCTCGATCAGCTACGTTTGTTACCGTTAATTATTACTTTTTGAATCTTGTTTTATAAATAAATTTTCTTTTTTATTTTTTTTCATAAATTAATAGCCATGAAATATAATCATGAAGATAAAGATAATTTTAGTAAAAATTTCCTTTTTTATTTATTAAAGGTTAAAATGTAATTTGTACTTAAAACAATTTTTATTTTTAAAATAGAGACATAATGAAATAAATAAATAAGGGATTTAGCGTATTTTAGTGAACAAAAGACAAAAAAGGTTTTTCTATTTAAAAAAATACAACATGTACAGCTACGGTGATATCATCATAATACATGAGTACTTTTTTTTTTTAATTCTAAGCTACTTTAACTTATGGTCAAATGAGGTGAACGGGAGAACCTGCACTGGCTATTTTTTGAATGTGTATTGGATAAATATCTGGATTGACCCAATAATCTACAAATCTCATAAATCGGATATTCTGCACTAAATAAGTCTGTACAACAAGCTCGATCAAGAGAGCGTATGTAGGAGATTCAAATACAAGACCTTTTAATTTCATATCTCCCACTCTACCAACTCGACTACCCCCTAAAAGGCGGGAAGAGCATAACGTACTAAAGGATAAAATACAAGGGAGTTAAATGTATTTTAGCCATACCTTAAAAGACCAATTTAAGGTAAATTTGGTTGACTTAGGTAGAATTTAAATGTTGAATTGAGTTACTTTATTAATAACATATGATTAGTTAACATATATTGCTCCCTTGGCTTTGTTATTATTATTTACTTGTGAAATTTAAAGAAAAGCATTTTAAGATATAAATATCTAATAATAAAATTAAAATAAATTGAAAAATGTCAAAGGTAGTTAATTATTAGAACTTTAATTATTTTGAGTTAATTATTAGAACTTTAATTATTTTGAAACACCAGTCACATACTTTAATTAATATTATAAGTAATTCTACAATATTAAAGTTGTACATATAGTTAACATAAATTTAAATATTATATTTTAGTAATTTTAAAATTAATGTATATTAAAAATAGATAATAAAATTTTTATTTATAAAATTAAGTAATTCTTCTACCATATATATAGCTAAAATATGAAATAGTTAATTCTTGTTATAATAGCATCACATTAGGAGGACACGTGAAGTCCGTTTCGGTATTCTAATTTTATTCTATTAAATCTTATATATGAATAACATTTAAATCAACACTGAATCTGTTCATTTATGATGATGTCACGAGTCATAACGGGCCTATTGTTAAGCACTGAGCACTGGTCATAGAGGATCGAAGCCATGGAAATTCTAAAGTCACCCGTCGAGTTCTCTCGCTTACAGAAAACAAGCACTGAAACGTGCCACGTAAAACTGTCGCCGTCACCGTCGCACCGCCGCCCAGTTACCAGATTCCCTTGATCCTCTCCACCGTAGAAGCAAAAAGTTCGTAAATGTAAGTGATTTTTCTGGCCTTCCCTGTAATTTGCTTAGTTTTTGTGTTTCTTTATCTTGATTTAGGTTTTGCCCAAAAAGAAAATTGAAGACATTAACTTTGATGTAATTGTATGTTTGGTTGTTGGAAATAGTAGAGGAATTCTGTGGAATTGAATAGCACTGGACTTGTTGAATTAGTCTTTGATCCACAATTGGCAAATTCGAGAGACTGTTCGAGATTTACTAATTTTGGGAGCTGAGAGAGGTTCAGAGGCAGTTTATATTTTGAATTATCACTCTTTCGCCTTTTCTGTTAATAATTTTGACGCTCTTCCTCTTTCTGGAATTACAGTATTTGACTGTGATTGTGATCAAAATGGTTATTCAAGGGGACTAGATAATTTGGTGATTGTATTTACCAGTCATTAACATTGTTATTTTGCAATTCATCTACCACATAAATTTCTGTGGTGGGTGACCAGGGGTGATGAGAGATAAGTTAGGCTGGAGGATATGTTGTCAATAAGGTTTCAACGGGGGCTTTATTAAGATGTGATATTACCTGATTTCAACTTATTATAGGAATCTGCTACGTTTTTAGATATCTTCCATGTCCTCTGTCTGCTGATGATATTATGTGAATCTTTTTTGTTCAGTAGATGGCAGAAGCCCCCTGCAGCAATGAACTGGTGCTGGACAACAAAGTGAATGATAATAAAAAACAAATGGACGGTGGGAAAATAGGATCAGATGACCCATATGGCGTACCTGATGAAAGAAAAGAGTTTGTTGCACCTGCTGTTGGAATGGAGTTCGAGTCTTATGAAGATGCATATAATTATTATAACTGTTACGCTAAGGAAATGGGATTCCGTGTTAGAGTGAAGAATTCATGGTTCAAGAGAAATAGCAGAGAGAAGTATGGTGCGGTTCTTTGTTGCAGCAGCCAGGGTTTCAAAAGAATAAAAGATGTGAACCGTTTAAGAAAGGAAACAAGAACTGGTTGTCCTGCTATGATAAGGATGAGGTTAGGAGACTCAAAGAGGTGGAGGGTGCTAGAAGTTACTCTTGAGCATAACCACTTGCTAGGTGCTAAGATCTACAAACCGGTTAAGAAGATAGGAAGTGGCAACAAAAGGAAATCACGTACGAGTTCTGATGCAGAAGTACGCACTATTAAGTTGTACCGTGCACTTGTCATAGATTCAGGTGCAAATAATGGAAATTCAAGTTCTGATGCAAGAGAAGTAAGGAAATCCTCAGAGTTTCCCAATCAATTGAACCTGAAAAGGGGGGATGCACAAGCTATTCATAACTACCTCTGTCGTATGCAATTGACTAACCCAAGTTTCTTTTATTTAATGGATCTTAATGATGAAGGGCATTTGAGAAATGTGTTCTGGGTTGATTCTAGGTCCAGAGCCTCATGTGGTTACTTTTCCGATGTTGTTTATATTGACACTACATGTCTATCAAACAAATATGAGATCCCTCTTGTGGCACTTGTCGGAGTGAACCAGCACGGCCAATCTGTTTTACTTGGTTGTGGCCTGCTTGCTGGAGAGACGACTGAAGCTTATATTTGGTTGCTCAAGGCATGGCATACATGTGTGGCTGGGTTCAATCCACAGACTATAATTACAGACAGAAGTCAGACTTTGCAGACTGCAGTTGCAGAGACATTTCCTAGATCTCATCATTGTTTTGGCTTGTCACACATCATGAAGAGAGTACCAGAAAAACTTGGGGGATTACGAAACTATGACGCCATCAGGAAGTCATTGATGAAAGCAGTTTATGAAACTCTAAAGGTGATTGAATTTGAAGCAGCATGGGGCTTTATGGTCCAGCGATTTGGAGTTGGTGATCATGAATGGCTTCGATCTCTATATGAAGATAGAGTTCGATGGGCTCCTGTTTATTTGAAAGATACCTATTTTGCTGGAATGTCTGCTGCTCGGCCAGGTGAAATCCTGAGTCCCTGTTTTGAGAGATATGTGCACAAACAAACTCCCTTGAAAGAATTCCTTGATAAGTATGAATTAGCTCTCCACAAGAAGCACAAGGAAGAAACTCTTGCAGATATTGAATCAAGAAGTTCAGGCCCCATTTTGAAAACCAGATGTTCTTTCGAGTTGCAGCTGTCAAAGGTGTACACTAGAGAAATATTTAAGAAGTTCCAATTTGAGGTGGAAGAGATGTATTCTTGTTTTAGCACAACACAGATTCACATCGATGGGCCGATTATTATATTTTTGGTCAAGGAGCGTCTTTTAGGAGAAGGAAATCGAAGGGAAATAAGAGATTATGAAGTGCTGTACAACAGAAGTGCTGCAGAGGTTCGATGCATTTGCAGCTGCTTCAACTTCTACGGGTACTTGTGTCGGCATGCGCTGTGTGTTCTTAACTTTAACGGAGTGGAGGAGATACCTCCCAAGTACATATTGTCACGATGGAAAAAGGATTACAAACGTTTGTATATTCCGGATCACTCCTCCAGTCGGGTTGACACTACTGACCGTGTGCAATGGTTTAATCAATTATATAGAAGTGCCTTGCAAGTTGTGGAAGAAGGAGTAATTTCTCTAGACCATTATAGTGTAGCACTACAAGCTTTTGAAGAGTCACTGAATCGGGTTCATGAAGTGGAACTAAAGCAAGATCAATTGTGATTGACAATGTAAAGGTCCAAGACTTTTGTAAATACATTTATAAGTCTTGTCCTCGTTTTCCATCTGTATGCAATTAAACAAGTATTCTCGTCTAGAATGTGAATACTCGACATGGATATACAGGGAAGGGAGTGTAAGCTAGGCAACCAATGTACAATTTTAGCAATGGACAGGAAGGAAATAAAAGAACTTTGTTGGAAACATCCTGAACTATATGTCAACGTTCTTGTTTCAAAAACTTTCTTGGACGCAAATTCAAAAGGAAATGCAACATTCAAGTTGCTTTTGTATATGGTGACTATTATGTTCTTATGGTTCAACGATACCAAGATGCAATTCTTTTTTAATTAATGGTAAAAGAACACATGATTTGCTTCAATCACAGAATAGTGACTCAGCAATCAGCAGCATTTGAGATGCCAACAAATTAATCTAAGACTAGCTTAAATAAAGGGTTCAATACATGCCTTTTTAATCATTCAATTGGAGCAGATGGGTTATGACTTGAGAACATCAGAATTACTGGTATCGAAACTTGAAAATAACTCAACTGAGGTTTCAGTGAAAAACAAAGATTTATTATTGACAGAGTGATGAAATTTGAAAACAAAAGAGAATATGATTTTTTTTTCCCATAAGGTAATATGACAAGAAATGCGTAATTTCTTAGAACTAGGATCGCAATAACAATTTCTTTGTTTTCTAACCCATAACCAAGGAAAAGGAAACCAATATAGGTGAGCATGAAGTTCTAATATTGTAAGTTCATAAAGTTGTAAAAGAAAAAAACAAGCACATCTAAAAGGGCACATTATTTAGGAGGCTTACCAAATAACTTTTCAAAATGAGATAAATTATGAATAACCAAGGTAAGAATGTGATTTATATTGTAATGTAAAATAAGAATTACTTCTCCCTGAAATTTTCCTAAATACGAGGTAGAAAGAAGTGCGAATTAATTACTTAATTTATTAATCCTAATAAAGTAATATAATTAAATAAAAAAATTTATAAGCAGTACTAATTTACTAAAGTAACAAAATTAAGGTGATTATCTATAAAAAAAATAAGTTAATATAAATAAATGCTAATATTTCAAGGTCAACTTATGAGGAATTTCACCTATCTAGCAATATTATCCTCTCTTAAGATTTCGCATGTATATCTAATTAAGTAATTACTGCATCTCGATTTTACAATTAACTTAATCAAATTTATTAAGAACAGTTAATCTATTAGATATTACAATAGTCTAAGATATATCTCTCACTAAATTTGGTGTGTTTATTTTCTTAGGGCACATGTTGTACTTCTCCTTGAAGTCCTTGATACAATCACTAAGATTGAATCAATGATG
Organism: Erythroxylum areolatum; assembly: GCA_024520975.1. Lineage (NCBI taxonomy): Eukaryota > Viridiplantae > Streptophyta > Magnoliopsida > Malpighiales > Erythroxylaceae > Erythroxylum > Erythroxylum areolatum. Next base: position 8,416,621 of record JANIJH010000005.1, on the reverse strand, counting down.
ATTAGGTATAAATTCAAGAATCAAGCTCAAAGAGAATATATTTAACCTAATCAATAACTAATCATACATTAATAACTGAAATATCTAGCATAAGTTATATCCTTAATCCTAGCTAGGAATTTAGTTGCCAAACATAATGCAATTGAAACAAAAATGAAATAATCTTATTATAAACGAAATTAAGTAAAGAAGCAAGAGCTAGAAGAAATCTCCATAAATTGTTTCCATGAATCTTCCCCTAATCTTGCTCATAAGGTTTCTTTAATGCTAAGAAAGTCTAGAAAATAATTGAATGAAAAAAAAGGCTAAATATGCGTCATAAGAAGGGTTTAGGATTACATATAAATTGCTTAAAGGTCAATGAAATTACATTTATGTGCATCCTCAAATTTCATGCTACGAACTCGATGATATACATAACTTTTAACATTAGTGTCGATGTCCTTTTGTCTCTTCATCACTCTAACCCTTATAAGTCTAGCATTGAAACTATATCCCATATCGGCATCGGTTCTTCACTGTTTCTCAATCTTTTGAGGCCCCTAGGAAGCTGCCTCCTATTCTCCTAACCTGTTTGGCATCGGTGCAGCCTTTGATACCAAATTCTCTGATTTCTGACATCCTTGAGCTTGAATTAATCTATGTTGCCCTCTACAAAGTTATCATCCATCATGTTATTTACAAAGTTATTATCCATTATATTAGTTTCTAATTAACTTTGATTTTTCCTTTATAACATAACTACGTTCAAATCCAAAATTTTGTCTCAATTATTGCCTACAAGTCTAGGAAATAAATATTGTTGAGAAAATAGACCGCATAAGAGCATGTTCGCAGCTAAATAGGATTGAGGAGAATAGTAAAGAATACACAAATTTTACATGAAAAACTCCCAAATTAGGATAAAAATTATGGGCAAGGATAGAAGATTTTTACTACTAAGAAAAACTAGAGAATTATAAAAAAAATCAGACTCAAACAATACATAGAATATTTTTGGTCTTTCTTTTCTCTCTCACCTCACTCTCTCTTTTTCTCTTTTGCTTGCTTGCTCTTCTCTTCATGCTACTCCTGCCTTTTTATAGGCAGGAGTTCTTTGGCTGTGTTAGGCATGTTAGGCACCGTCGGTGCCTACCAGCCAACAATTATTGACTGTCAACAATTGCCGCCACTATTGTTGACAATTATCCCACTTTAAGATTTGATTGATTGTCAATCAGATCTTCACACTATTCTTTCTACCTTGCCGCTTCATGTTACTTACGTTTCTATTAGGCCACACGAGGATCGACACTACATAAACTTGTCACCATTGATTGCTTTGATCATAAAATCTGCCAGGTTATCTATTGTATGAATTTTCTATAAATCCACCATTCCTTCTTCCACTTTCTCACGAACGAAGTGATATTGAACCCGGATGTGTTTTGTTTTTGAATGAAATGCTGGATTCTTGGCAAGATGCAAAGCACTTTGACTGTCACAATACAGATTAATATTCTCTTGTTTATTCCCAAGTTCTTCCAACGACATCTTCAACCACACTACTTCTTTACTTGCTTGTGTAGCTGCTACATATTCTGCTTCTGTTGTTGACATAGCCACAATTAACTGTAGTTTTGAAACCCAACTCACAGCTTCTTTAGCTAGTATAAACACATATCCTGTAGTAGATTTACTTTTATCAAGATCACCTGCATAATCAGCATCAAGATATCCTTTGACAGTAAAATCTGATCCTCCATAACATAATGCATCATCTGAGGTTCCTTTGATATATCTAAGAATCCTCTTGATAGTATTCCAACGCTCTCGACTAGGATTCGTCATTTATCTACTAACAACTCCCACTGCATGTGTAATGTCTGGTCTTATACAAATCATAGCGAACATTAAGCTCCCCACTACTGATGCATACGGTACTCGAGACATCTCCATCCTCTCTTCTTCATCGTTAGGACTCATACTTGAGGATAACTTGAAATTATCAGGAAGATGGGTATAAATTGACTTACAATCTTGCATATTGAATCGCCGCAAGATCTTCTTCAAATAATTCTTTTGAGAAAGCCAAATCTTCCTATTATTTCTTTCTTGGTGAATTTGCATCCCTAGAATATTGTTTGCTAGTCCCAAGTCCTTCATTTCAAATTCCCTAGCCAATTATGCCTTCAATTCTTTGATACGATCATTATTAGGGCCTGTTACCAACATGTCGTCTACATACACCAGTAAGATTATAAAATCATCTTTTTCAAACCTCTTTGAAATATGCACACGGCTACTAAATCTAAAGCCTATGATGAAGGAATCAAATCTCTTATACCAACACCTCGGTGCCTGCTTTAAACCATATAGAGATTTGTTCAACCTGCAAACTAAGTTCTCTTTCCCTTTTTCTTCAAAACCTTCTAGTTGAAGCATATAAATTTCTTCTTCAAGATCTCCATGAAGAAATGGAGTTTTCACATCTAACTGCTCAAGATGCAAGTCATATATAGCACATATTACCAGATCTACTCGAACTGTAGTGAGTCGAACCACATGAGAAAATATTTCGTTAAAATCAATATCTTCTTTCTGAGCATATCATTTTACCATGAATTTAGCACGATATCACTCTACTTGATCATCACCACTCCGCTTGATCTTATAAACCTATTTATTGCCAATAGGTTTTCTTCCTCATGCTAGTGATACCAGCTCCTATGTCTTCTTCTTATGCAGAGCTTCAATTTCTTCCTGCATTGCTATCATCCATTGAGATGCATCTGAACTATTCATTGCTTCTTGAAGAGTTGATGGCTCTCCATCCTCAGTTAAAAGACAGTATGTAATATTGCTCTCCATAATATAATCTGAGTGCCAGCTCGATGCTCTTCTCATGCGAGTTGGTCTCTGAGTATCTGGAACATCATAATCAACTGGTTCTTGTTCCTCGTGCTCTGGTGCAACTTCAGAAAAATCATTGTGATCAACTTCCCTATCCACTTGTACTATTATAGTTTCTGGATTCTCTTGTATAGTACCAACATTTTTTGCTTGCTCTTGATCCTTATCTTCCATGAAGATAGCATCCCTGCTGATAACAATCTTATGGGCAGTGAGATCCTACAGACGATACCCCTTCACACCTTCAACATACCATAAAAAAATACATCTTCTAGATTTTGGATCCAACTTTATAGTTTCTTGGGCATTGAACATCATATAGGTCGGACTTTCAAATATATGGAGGTTGGAATAATCTACTGGTTTACCAGTCCACATCTCCATCGGTGTCTTCAACTCAATTGCAGTCGATAGAGCTCGATTCACTATATAATAGGCAATATTGACTGCTTCTGCCCAAAATTTGTTATCTAAGCGTGCAGTTCTCAACATCACTCTTGTTCTTTCCAATAGAGTTCTATTCATCTGCTCTGCTACTCCATTTTATTGAGGAGTGTATGCTGTCGTGAATTGCCTTTTGATGCCTTCTTGCTTGCAGAATTCATCAAATTCTTTCCTAATATATTCGCCTCCATTATCTGAGCGCAAACACTTGATCTTCTGACCAGATTCAAGTTCCAACCACGCTTTGTAAAATTTGAAAGTTGGAAACACATATGCCTTCCTTTTAATAGAAAACACCCAACATCTCCTAGAATAATAATCAATGAATGATACAAAGAAATTTGCTCTTCCTAGGGACGTAACTGGTGCTTGTCATACATCAAAGTGGATCAATTCTAAAATTTCTTTGCTTCTGAACTTTGATGTGTTGAACTTCAATCGATGTTGCTTACTCACAATGCAATGCTCACAGAAGGGTAGTGATACCTTTGTGAGACCTGGAAGTAGATTCTTCTTTGCAAGTATCTTCATTCCTTGTTTTGACATATGTCCAAGCTTTCTATGCCACGTCATTGCAGATTTGTATTCTGGACTAGTCATCGCAATGGATGCCTCTCCTTCTTGCAAAGTTACTCCCTTTAGCATGTATAGATTTGCAACAATATTCTCTGCTTTCATAAATACTAGCACTCTTTTAATTACTTTCATGATCTTGTTTTGAATCTCAAATCTGAAATTGAGATCATCCAGTTGTCCTACAGACAATAAATTCTTCTTCAGGTCCTCCACATGTCGCACTTTTTCAATAATCTGAGTTGTCCCATCATATATCTTTAACTTGACAGTGTCGATATTAACGATCTTTAGAGCATGATCATTATAGCTATACACAGATCCCTCAGAGACAAATTCTTACTGATGGAACCATTCTCTTCGAGAGGTCATATGAAAAGTAGCTGCTGCATCGAGAAGCTATAAATAAAAAAATCTTTTCTTACCTTCAATAGTCGTTGCTGCTTCACAGTCCATTGCACCTCCATCATCTGAAATATTTGTTGCATTTCCTTTCGGAGTAGAATCTTTCTTATTCAAATTCCAACAATCCTTCGATAGGTGTCTTTTCTTGCCATAATTGTAGCACTTGAAATTCTTCTTTCTACTGAATTTTGATCTACCATGACTATGACTCCCACTTGGGTTACGTTCCATTGATCTTCCTTTTGTCATAACCAAGGCCTCCGCTTGTTGCGAAGTTGTCAGCCTGTCTTCCTTACTTTTGTGTTGACTCTCTTCTTCCAGAATAACAGCTGCAATATTGTTGAAGACTAGAGTGTCTGTGTTGTTTGTTAAATTGATGATGAGTTAATCATACGAATCTGGTAGACTTTGGAGAAGAAGTTTCACACGTTTACTTATCTCTATTGTGTGCCCCAATGATGTGAGTTAGGAAAATAAAGTATTTAGGCCCTGTTTGGTTGCCACGGAATCTTGATAAGGAAAGTAATCTTTTTCCTGAAATTTAAATTTTTGTGTTTGGTTCGTTTTTTTTGATCAGTTAGGAAAGTAAAAACTTTCCTAATTTAAGGAAAATACTAGCACTTTCCTAGGATTCTAAATACCAACACTCCCTTGATATTTAGATTACTTTCCTCAGGAATTTAATCTAAAAATTTTACTGGTCAATTTAACCCTTCTT